>JAUJPO010078618.1:0-10899 GCA_032270745.1 Tiaropsis multicirrata
GCGATAAAATTTCTACAGTTGGTCGTCAGAGGTTGATATTTTCTTTGAAAACTCGGCCTCTGATACTCAGGGTAACTCTTTATGACATCGGTCCCCAAGCTAGAACGATTGGATTTCAGCATAACCGGTGATTTCTCGAAAAAAGAACATGAAACCATCAAAGAATGGCATCGTAGGCGAAAGAGAAAACAAAGAGAGAGAAAGATGAAACTTGCATATGGAAGGTAAGGGGTAGTCCTCGGACTAAACTCTACCTAAAGAGAACTCAAAACAAGACCGTTTTACTGAAAAGGAAATATTGTAAACACGAGCGATTTAGAGGCCCATTGTGCGCCTACATTTTTATATCCTTTATAATAGCCTGGGGGGGGGGCACTCATATGGTCTGACCTACGGTATGTGCGGCCCTTATTAAGGGTAGGTTTTTTAAGGTTCTGACAAAATCCAGGTGCACTGTATAAGGGTAGGAAATTTAAGAAAATTTTGAAATTCTTTGCTAAAACTGGGGAAAAATGGTCGAAAAATGCACCTTACAGGTCGGTTTTTCGGCAAATTTTGCACTACACTGTAAGGCTCCGAATTTGAAGGTCCAATTTTTGGCTGCACATACTGTCGTTTTTAAATTGAGTGACCTCCCCGGGATAATAGCAAACACAACTGTACACTAGTAGTTACTTTTGTCATTTCAAACTTGTTTTCATTTTTTTATAGCACCCGATATTATTTACAACGTCTATATATTTAAATGTATAATAATATTTCTCTCGATATAAATAAAATATCCATCCATCTAAAACAATTTGTGGTTTGTTTGGTTGAACAGAGAGGGTATTGTCGCCATAAAAATATCAACTTCAATACCCTTTTAATAGCTACAATATCCTTTTTATACTACAAAAATCTCTATAATGTATACTTTCTAAATATTATATGTTCTCCGTATTTACAATTTCTTTATTACAACAATGTTTATCTTGAAGACAGTGAGTGACAGCAAATTCAAACAAAATGAAAACGCTAAAAAGACTCGATAGCAAAACAATATTCACTACAATGCTATTACTGACCTGATGAATTTAGTTTTTTAACCGTCGACTCAAATTCATTCAATGTTTATGTTGAAGACAGTGAGTGACAGCAAATTCAAACAAAATGAAAACGTTTAAAGGACTCGATCGCAAAACAATATTCACGACAGTTCTATTTTAACCTGGTGAATTTAGTTTTCAACCGCCGTCAACTCAAATGCATTTGGTTCCACAAATTATCTTCAAGGTTCGTCATGCATACTAATGATATGGCCTTTTGAATTAAATAATTCTACCTAATAATACTATAATGATAATTAATAATACAACAATGATAACCTCTATAAACATATTTTACAGGTTTTCCGACAATAACTTTCAGCAAACCATTTGGAATGGCAATGTTTTTCATATCTCTTACACCAAGTGTACTTGTCTTTACATTCATTCTTATGCGGACGCTCTTTCTTTTTATAACATTTATAAAACTGATACACTTTTTTAACGTCCATTTTACTCATGCCATGATAGTTGCCAAGCCTCAATTTCGGTTTTTCTAATGACTGGATAGTGTTTTCTCCATTTTTGGTGAATTCATTGTTGTAGTAATGCATAGCACTGTCGAAATCATAAGGAAAATTCATTGAATCAATGACACCATGGTCGTAAACAGCGAAGTTTTTCTCAGCTCCTCTTTGGATGTTCCACCACAATATTTTGACGTACAAGCCACGGTCATAACGACTCATTTCGTGGAACATGCCCAACGTGTGCAACAGTTCGTGAACCACTGTTTTTGTTGTCTCACATCCTTCCCCAATTGAAACGACTTGTCTTCCGTTCTGTCGCCCGATGCTCGAATAACAACTGAAAAAGAAAGCAGGACTTGATTTAATTGCGAAATATTCAAACTTTATATCAATTACATTTGGTTTGTTTTATGGTTTTGGCATTGTATTTGTTTGGATCTCTTACTATAACGAGACATGCTCAAAATAGAAAGCCGCAATGTAAAGGAGGCTTGAAGTGGACCTTAAGAAAGGCTACTTGATCATTTTCTTTCGCTTTTATTTCGTCAAAAGCATTTTGTGATTGGAAGCGGCGCGTGGCTGTCATCATCCACAACATAAGTGTAATTAACCGCACCATGTTTCAAATAACATCAGTTTAATATCTATCAACCACTGCGTGTCTTAATTTGTTTTATTTGTATCTTGAATGATCCCAGTCTGTTTTCATTAGGCATGTTGTTTAGCTTATCTGATGTTTGGTGGGCAAATAACTGTGTGCTCTTAAAAATACTATTTTGAAATCTTGCCCTACATTGTTTGTCAAAGAGTTATCATGGAAGAAAGCCAATCTCATAGCCATATCCACACATATGGTACCAAAGAAGATAATATAGATTTTGAAGTGATAACTTACCCAACTCCCTGTACGAATTCCACAAAATCTTTTTCTCCTTTCCATGGTGAAAATTGAATGCAAGTATACTTTTCGACCTCATGGAATGCTTCTTTGATTGATTCTCTTGCCATATTACCTGTGAAACAAATAATTTCATCATTAATTACAATTGCTTGTTGATGTAATGGTTGGCGAGTCTGGTTTATCAGTTTGTTAGTCTAGTGACGTCAGTAATAACTGTTCCCTGAGTGATCTTTTGATTATAGTTATCACTCCTTCGTAACTTTCTGTTTTTTTCTCTTATCACACATTGTCAATAGGCATATTAGATCGTTATCTCTGAAATACGATTTTTCTTGTCATCATTTTGCTGATCCCTCAAGATTGGTATCAAAATGGTTTTTACTAAGAAATAGGTTTTTACATTGGCGATAATAGTATCAATCATGTAAAGATGAGACTTTTATTGCCCTCAAAAACAGTTAGTATATAGGCTTAGACTTACTTAATTCATACGACAGCTTGTAAGGGATGAAACCATTTCTCCATCGATGTTCGTGGGTTAATTTGTTGGTGAGTGTGTTTCCACGTTTGACACGTTTATGTTCTCCCTCTTCATTGATGATGGCGTTTGCTCGAATCTTTCGTAATTTCGCGTCCATTATAATATCACCTTCGATGAGAACTGAAAAGAGACAACAATAAATTCATTAATTTTGTTTTAAAAATCTGGCGATGCTTCATCATAGAGTGAAGAGAAAATCTTTCTTGCCTAATACCCAACAAAATTATTATATTAGATTAATTTTGAATGCTTTTACCTTTAAAATAAATATATCAATTAAATGCTTGAAGGTCACTTGACCGACTTATTACAGACTACGTATAACCGCGATAGTTTTTACAGACAGTTCGTCAAAAGCAGTGGAATGTTAATGCAAGTTTGTAGGATTATCAAGTAGTTAAGACTTTTGCTTGTGGATGCAATTCATTACCAAGGGAATGAAGGGAAGCTTGAATGGTCCAAATCCCTTTTTGTCTTTAACGAGATTATTTCATTGCCAGCACAAGGAGGTGTAGTGAAATGCATTGACTTGCTTTCTTTTCCTTTATGTACGAATTATCGATTAATTACACAATTAGCGAATAGAGCTTTCGTAAAATACTTTTTTGAACCTAAATATTATGGCCTGTATAGCTTTTCATTCCAAAGGAGACGGTATACTATCTTATAGTCCAAGACGAAATCTTTATCCCGAATAAACTCAAAATAATAAAAAGCCGCGCGGTCCAGAGTTTCCGCGCGGGCGAAATTTAACAGCGATAGAGTGAGGAAGTCTATATTCCGCCGCGCCAATTTTTACTTCAGCAGCTTTATTTGGCAGAATACTCAGTTACTTAATTTTCCCGCTATTGGATTTTTTAACGGACGATAACATCGTCTAAAGGAGACAATGTCTGAAAGTGTTTGATTGTGCTGTATGTCGTCACTTTATTGACGCCTTTCTTTTTAAAGAGTTTGACATCTCTTCACAACTTTGACAGGGGATCAAAACACTTCATTTTTCAAAAAGCTTTTTTCATGTAAGACCGTTAGCTTCTTAAAAGCTCACCGATTCTCTTAATACACCGCGCGCAAAAAAAAGAAGACTTTTAACAATGGAAATTAATTCTAAGGTCATCCCTCGTAAGATACTTAGGAAGTATTTATTTAAGTTGCAAAAACCCTAAAACCTATTCATTCTTATTTTGAAAAACTTTGGGGTTTTTTATCTTTCCAATTCTCTAATTTTCTGTGTTTTTTAGATCTTTTTATTGGCAATAACCTTTTGGTACGACATGCAAAGATAATGATAGATATATGTAATCAGATTTTATTATGGAAGATAAAAATCTTATGGTGTTTATACCACGAGATAGTATTCTTCATAAATTTTCAATTGAGAAGGCTATCAATTACACTTCGGTATTGATAAATCCATTTTATTCTTATAGTTATTTGATGAATTTTGGAGGGTTATATATTCTCTCACTCAGGTGAGAAAAAAGAGCTTTCATTTATTTAAGACTCGTTTTATCGGTTTATAGCGGTTTTCCAATCAATAAACTATCACATCAACTGTCTTTTTTCTTCCCTCTACCTTCCAGGCTTTGATTTTTACAATAGCCAGGTGTTACGCAAGGGGTTATTTAGGAAGTGAAATGTACGACTTGAACCTGTACATAACCCGGTCCAGCAAAAATCGTTATGCTTATAATTCTTAATCGGTTATGTACAGGTTCAATTCGTACATAAAGCAGAAGAAGGTAACCTTGAAAAGCTCAGGAAAGGGTTTTATTAGTTGACGTCAATTACTAGAAAAAACACCCTGCGAAAATCAATGCATTACATTGCATGGGATTGATATACCCTTCAAATAAGATAAAGTCGCACTATATACTTTGGCATTGCCATAAAGAGCTTTTGCATCTTAAGTAGGTATTCTGGCATTGTGACGAACTAGTTAGCACTTCCTGATTGAGTTGCATGATCACTTACTAAAAGATGGGTTTTCTGTCACAATAATGAAGGTTTATCGAAAATTGAGAAAAAAGGATTTGTGGTGCTTATTCAAAGAACATCCGCCGAGAAGTTTCTTAAAAGCGAATCCTTTCCGCCAATGAGAGTATTATGATCACTGTCTTAAAACAAACTTTTCATCCGTCATCCATAAACACTTGTTTCAAAAATATACATTACATTTCTATTTCCTTACTTGTTAAAACACAACACACCATATCCTAATAGAACTATTGCTCTCATCAAAATATAAGACGGATGTTAGGCAAAACATTGGATATAACGTCGTTGTACTAAAACCCTTTTGAATTGACAAGAGAAGAGGCACATATTAAATTGCATTTGTTCATTCATATCTTATATTAGGCCTAGATTCGTGTATCTTTCATAAAGATTTTGAGACCACCTACATATACAAGGATTAGTTTGAAATGCAAAAAAAAAAATGAGGCCAAAGAGGGAATTTTGTGGGAAAACTATTTCTTAAATATTGGGCATCATGCGGTGTATCATAATGTTCGTTCGTTTAAATTACGCAAACGGTGTGTTTCCTGTGACTATAGTTCATTCCATTCATAACTCAAAAGAGAAATGGTTGGCTTTACGGTGTGTTTTGTATAATCCTAAGTCTTTGTACTTCTACTTATACGGCTGATTTTTCTAACTGAAAGATTGAAATAGAATTGCCTCGTTTCAATTTCATGTTGATTTTATTTTGGGGCTGGATCACGACAAACCGATGCAAACGAACTGTTACAATGAGAACAGCAGGGATGGCCTGCAATCAATTAAACGTTCATATCAAACAACAAACTGGAAAATTATGAAATCTTTTTTAATTCCATCTTGATAAAAGATTGATTGGATTGTTGCGCAGTTAATGTTAATTACATGTTTTGAACGTATTCCAATGCTTTTTATTATGTGTGATAAATCGGAAATTAAAAGAACGGTTTCAGATGGAAAATATGTTTTAAGGGCAATTTTTTTATCATGCTATTATGAACAGTGGTGTAGCGTTTGCTGACCTGTTGGTTAATCGTTCAAAGAATTTCGTTTCATGCCAAGAAAATCCTTCACTTTTCTCACCGATCAAATTTCTCTTCATGTTTTAAAATGTTTTGCAACACTTTGATTGCTTAAAAGAAATCAAGTCAAACCCTACTGTAATCTGAGTAACCGTAGGGACCAAAAGCCCAAAGTATAATTGTTAAAGACACTCTACTTGAAAAAAGTCCAAACAATGGGATGAATTGAAACTTACTAGGTTTTGCAGGTTTTGCAACAACAACAACTAATAAACAAGCTGACAACAATAAGAAGAAAAATGTAAAATAAAATTCCATCTTATAATAATTCTGCGTTTGTAAAATCAATACGATGATAGCACCAAAAACTATATGATTGTCAATAAATTACAAGTCGTAGTACTAAGCCTCTTTTTCAACTACGACCGAACGATGCAAGTTTAGTTTTGATATTGACCGAAAGACGCTTCTCGCTTTTTTTATAATAATCCATCAACATTTATTTAATGTTGTGTGTGTTTTCTAAACAGCCAATCAGATTTAACTTTCAGTAAACAATTGTTCGGTTTCAATCACGTGATCAAAAAGCTTTTAATTGATCATATATCAGTTATCTCATCTTTTTTTCTCTCTTCTTATAAACTGAGAAGGAATAAATAACCCACATCTTATATTCTTTTCGTCAACAGGACAGTTTGTTATACAATATTATGTTGAAATTTTGTTGAAACCTTTCTTGGCTTAGGTCTGAGATTTCAAAAGTAATTCTTCTTTGGCTTTTGATATCAATATCGAAGAGTTTAATCGAAACCAATACACTCTTCTTTATATAAGAACCATTAAATTTCGCCCAAGGCTCGGATGTTCTTAACTTTGATCCAGATTTTCTTTAATTTCCCACCCCACACCACGCTTAAATATAAGCCTAAAACGCTTCCCTTGGTCAAAGCCTTCATTAGGAAAATTCATATGCTCAAATTGTGAGACCTTCAAAGCTTTTGGTAAATTTTACCACCAAATGTAAAGCTCGATGTTCTTATAAAATTGTTCTTTAAAAAAAACAAAAACGACTAGTGTGTTTTGTCAACCACATCTTTCAACGACGAAACAAAAGGAGACAATTTGAGACCCGGATTCAACCTTGTTACCGTTATGTTTGCTTTCAAACGGTAGCTCTCCCTCTCCCTCGCACGTTGCTGTAATAATCCCAGATAACCAGTAAAGTTTCTGTTCCTTATTCGCTCAAATTGTGTCGCAATGTCTACATCATATTTTCTTTCTATGTTACAATTTTGCTGGTCTTATATTTTCTTTGATTCTTATAGGTTTGAATCTGATCAATTCATTCTTTGGTTGATCATAACTACGGACACACATGATTGATTCAAAAGGGGAAATCATATATCATGCAGTGTATTTAAGCCGTTATTTGCATGTCTACTGCTGGTTTTTTCCTCTCCTTTTCTTGGTGTGGTTATTTTTATCTTATCGACAACTAGTAATGTTTCATATAGGCACTTATATGAAAATGGTACCCGGCCGTAGCAAAAGCATCTCAATCACAGCACAGCATGCTAGAAGAAAATTGTTACGCAATTATTTCATTTACCAACTCTTAACGGGTCAAGTGAATTAGTCAATGAGTTCACTTTTCTCTGTGTCATGGTGGCGGTCTCCATTATAATCTTCTTTGTGAAGAAACGTTTTTTGAAACATCTTTAGCTACACGTCCCTACAGTGACCACTTTTCAATGACATGACGTCATATGAACGGATTTGACCAGACCACTTGTGCGTGCGTGGTTAAATGTGACGTCTCACCACTGATCTTTTACTCACTGTTGAAGTTTGTGAGAATTCAATATAATTGCAGTTTAAATCTTTTCAAAATAACGATTTGCAAATTCTCCAATGGCAATTACTACTGTATACACTAAGGACCGTTGTCGATGACGTCATAAATGGCAAATTGTCAACATTAGACCATGTGGGTTTGTTGGTTTCTTTGCAAAAGTGATTTGCACACTTGAAAGTGTGGGTTAGTTTACTCTCACATGTTGCGAAATGATTCAATATCCTTAATGTTTTGGATATTGTCATGTTTTTGATGGATAGGATCCCATCTATTAGCCATATATTGTGCGTGTGAAAGAATCGATAAAAAGATTAAAGACTTGATGTCAGGAAAGGGTAATGTACAAAACGATGGTGATATAGGGATCATGTGATTATGTTTCGCCAACGGATCAGTGATCAGTGGATCCTTTTAATTCAATTTGTTACGTAGTGACAGAAGTTCATTGTCAAGTAAAGAACGTCATTTTGTTAACTATACGATTTTCTAATTTTTGTGTTTCTGAGTAATTTAGAGTAACCTCTATGTATCCATATAAACTCTATAGTATCCAAGAGTTTTCCTGAAGGTCCATTCTTTGTATATTGAATTATTTGAAGTAATACTTTTACTCAATGACCTCTATTGATTCTTCTTCTTAGTAATACACGTTTTTTTATAAGAACATCAAAATTCGAAGAAGCCTTTTAATGTTCTTAGCTTTTTTGGTTTCAAGCCTTTAAAATGTTCTTAATTTTTTTGGTTCCAAGCCTTAAAATGTTCTTAATTACTTTTTCTGAAAACATGTGTATATATAGATACAATAAATCAAAAATGAAAAAAAATTCTAATTCTATACCTTTGATTCTCTAAAGCCTCCAAATGTTCTTAACATGTTCTTAATTTTTTGACTTTCTTATGTTCTTATATACTTAAGGCGTGTACGTTATCAAGATCCAAATGTTATATATAACCACACGTTCCAAATAGCGATGTTATCAAGCGTTCTGATGTATCATTAAAAAGAAGGAGAAGGTTGGTTTCCTTTATTTGTGGTTGAAATTTCGAAATGGATAGAAATGACTAAGTGTGTGTATGTGTCAAGGATTGATAGAATGATATCAGTAATATTTACTTTGATTACATTAAATATGGACGAGGAGGAATTTAAGCACCATTTAATCCATACAAATCAAATTAATATTTGTTAAGATAGACTTGTGAACGGAGGAGGCAGCTAACTTGATTTGCAGTAGAAAATGTTGAAGTGATGCAAAAAAAATTGATTCATGCATTTATTTGATATAGGCGGAACTACAGTTTGTTAATCTTGCTTCGTTGATGATGACAAGTTGACCTTTTACCACTCCCAAATATCTGATTTTTATCTGCTTAGTTGTTTTATACGGCCTTCCCTGAACTTGCAGTTACATAAATAACAGATTGACCTGGACAGTAAAAATCTTTCAATTAATATATGGGTAGAAATAGCTCTAAAACCTGGCCTAAAACCTATACAAGCCTGGCCAAAAATGATGCAAAGATAAATTTTTGCACATAGACTCATGTTAGCAATCACCAAAAAGCCCCATTCATAGGAAGATGGAAACCTAATTTTTTTCCTTCTTTGCTCAGCCTGATATAGAAGAAATATTTTTTATTTTTTTTACATCATTTTTTCTTGGGTTTTAAAGGCAATTCCGCTCTATTATAAATTGCAGTATTCTATTCGTACCAACCGAAATCCCCTCATCTCTTCCAGCTATCGTTGATATCTAGTATTATCGGTCTTTTTATGATGAAAATTAATTTCTTTAGCAATGAACGACTTCCGTCATCAGGTAGTTATCTAATTAGTGTTCACTGATCCTTAAGAGCATTTTTAGGCTCACCACCAATTGACACAATCGTGGTTGTAACAAAGAAGAAACCTTTCTAACAAATAATCGAAATATTAACAGGATAGTCTTGTTTTTTGCCGACCGCACCTCAATTGGTGTTACCAAAAATAGGTTGTATTTGTTTATTTTGTGTCCATGCGTCGCTTTAAATACATTATATTTTATAATACGTATTTTCCTACTTTGACTTCCGCCATATTCAATGGTGTGCGTGTATATTCCAGTGGTTTTTGTCAAAGCTTGTTCTGTTTTAGCTGATTGTTGCAGCTCAACGTTGAGTTCAATGACTGTCAAATTGTTGGTATCTCTCTTAGATTCTTTTGAACTCTAATCTATTTTTAAGCCTTTCACTCCCAGTTAAGAAGTACTTGAATTTTAGTCTGGTAAATTTTAAATAAAATGAAAAAAAAGCATGCATGTAAGCAAGTTAGTTATATTCAATCGGTAAAACGCACGCGACGGAATGCACACGAAAATACATTAAAACGACACGCTTAATTGGAAGGTCACAAAAAAGAAAGGTCAACTGCTGTCAATACTTTAGTCTCCGATCGATGTTTCAAACAAATGATACCGAACAACAAACATCAAGAGATGATTGTTTATGAAATAGGAGAAATCAATATCACAACATATCATCTCCTCTTGTGGTCATCCAATAAAAGATGAAAACAGACTGGCTCGGATACAGAGGTAGGCTATAACTGATGGAGGAGAGTGTACTAGTTCTCCTTTTACCTTATATGGAAATTAATTACTCTCCTTGAATAAGAAAGTCTACCTCCTGTATCCAACACTGAGAGATTGTCTATAAAGACAAAAAGACTTTCTGTGGAATTGTACTGAAACTTTGAATCAGCACCCCGGGGTACTGACGAGACTCGACATCCCAAAGAAAAAAATACAAAGAATTAAAATTAAATTAAAAATTACAAATTCTTTTCGTCGGACTAAATTTTCGTCACCTCAAAAAAATTTCGTCACTTTTGTCCGACATTCTTTTGTCCGACATTCTTTTGTCCGATAAGGTAAACCCGAACGCAAAATTTACAATAAACTAATAAAATAATAATAAATTTTACAATTATTCCTAGATAGGATAAACTGGTCTTTTGACATATGTCTCATAGGACGAATCCTA
>JAUJPO010078629.1:0-10899 GCA_032270745.1 Tiaropsis multicirrata
AAAACGTTTTCCCGATTTTTCCGCAAGTGATAATTTCTCGCTTTAGGGTCTTTTAAACGACTAGTTTACTAGTCTAGGAAGATAAGTGAAAAGGAAGTTCTTTTTGAATTTCTTTCCTCAACTTTCACTAAGGATTTTCTTAAATTAACCACCCTCTAGAATATTTGAAATTCAAAACGCAAACAGAATATGAACATGAACCACAATTGGAAATGAAAATGCCATAAAGGTTAATAGAGGTAGGGCACGCATTTGCAACGGTTGTAACCTCTGGAGGGTCAAATTCTCGGTCAAATTAACTCATTTATCATCAATACAGGTGTTCCTTTTTTATCATTGGTCCAAAAAATATTATAAAAATCATACAGGGGTCGGTTTTTTTGAAGTTTTTACCACCTTTCCAAAAAACTATGAGAAATCTTTGCCTTCTCGTCTCTGACAGGGTCCACTTTTTGACCTACGGAAGGCATGTCCCCTTCATTCGTCAAGGTCAGTCAGTCTGTTGCAAAAGTCTATATATAGCTTGAAAGGCCTTATGATTTAGAGGGCCGTTTAAATTGTGTTTGTCTGTCGCATAAATAATTGGATCGATTACTCGCGTAAACAAGAATGCTGCTTAGACAAGCACATATTATAAAGATTTCTCTTTAAAAAAAAGTAGTTGCTTTTCCTCCTTTTTTCCAAATCTGTGATAGCTTATTAACATTCCTTCCCTCTCGTCTCTAATGTCTTTTATTAATAAGATTACGTAGTCCCGGCATTCCCTTTACAAAAAGAGACAGACCCCTTTAATCATAATCGATTGGTATTGATATCAAAAGGAAGTAATAAATCTTTATAATTATCATTAACGACGATACACTGGGGAGTTCTAATAATGACCTGATCAAGGAAATCTAAAACTTCTTTACTGATTGTAACGTTCTCGGTTTGTGCACACCATTGCTCATGATTGCGTTGTGGCAGTCAGTATACTTCTAATGGTTCATTTTTCCAAACGATCCAGGGTCCCTCCAATTCTTGCTTTTCACAAAAGTAAGAAACGTTAGGTACAAGTTAATCTCCAAGCAAATCCACTTACTTTAGTGAGTTCCGTAAGAGGATCTGCGGAGGTTCATCAGAGAAAAATCATACAAATCTGTGTAAGCTATTTTGTAAGGAGAAAAGACTCGGTCCGAGCAGAGTGAGTTTTTTAGCCAATCACAGCGCTTCAATCCGGCGAATTTCGGAAAATTTCTGGAATTTTCATCCGTCAACATCAAAGGAATATATCCAACCTCTTCAGATCAAGTACAAGTACACTAACTTTGGGTCACATTCTATTCTGAAATATTGGGAATTATTTTCAACCAAATTTTCAAATTATGGAATTAAAAATATCAACATTGAAGAAATCTATGCAAAAGTATTGGTAATTTCAGAACTTTAATCCTATTATGACGATTAACATACAATGGCTACACTCTGAGGTCCTTGGTAATATTTTTGTAAGCAAAGTTTTATGGATTAACAATAATTATGACCAAATTGACTTGGTTTTCTGAGAGGTCACCCTGATCCTTCCCAATAATAGACACAAAACGTCTTTTCAACCAATCTCGTACCCAGAGCCTGTTTCTCCATTCTTTTGACTTGCATGTTAGCCATTTCGAAACGCTATCAAAATCGTAAAAAAAATGGAGGAGAGGACTGGGGACGAGTTTGTCTTTTAACAATGTTTTAACGTTCAAAATACGTTTTGTGTCTGCTGAGTATCTCTTGAGAAGTGAAGTCCGGTTTTCACATCAGCCCGTTGGATAGACGAGAGTCTCTTCTTTCTTTTAGTACCTCTTGAAGGGTCAGTCCGTTTAAGGAGTGGGCAGTAGGCGTTAATTTTATAAAGGTCATACACATTGCAGAGATCTGATTTCCCTGATACCAGTGGTGAGGTTTATCGCCCCGGGCGAAAGGGGTGAGAGGTAGTTAAGCATAAAGGGTACGGGGATGTGCCGCTGTCAGGGTTCCCTTTTTTGGCTTTGTCCCAGGTGGGGTCCCAAAAAAGCAAAAAAATAGAAAATCTATCCTTCGTAAGGGACCTGTAAGGGACCCTTTTAGAAAATTAGAGAAAAGTATGATAAATTTGAGTCACATTAAGGTCTTCAAATTTTTGCGTTAAAAAATATCCCATACTGAGTTCATCTTTCGAACCCCCAGTGGCACACCCCAACCCCAACACATTGGACCATAAGGTCAATACTCCCACTAGTCTGATTGCTACCCTTTTCTATATTTTACTGGTGTGAGACAGAATCTAGCATGACACAGGCCTGTTTCTTGCAGTTAAATATACTTTTGCCCAGTCCACATAATATGAGAAATAACGCGGTTAGTTAACGGGTAACTTCTCAAAAACCTTGATATTGATTTCAAGCAAAACAACGATTTGAAATCCGGGGGGGGGCACTTGATCTAGAAACTAACGCATGCTCGGACAAAAAAAATGGATTTCAAAATCGGTACATTGCAATAAATCTTTTCAGAAACCTATTTTTAAAGACCCACCACAAGCCGCCCTCCTTCGGGGTTTGAAATTCAATAAAGATGTGACAATCTTCTACATAACCCTTGTCGACTGATTAACAGGCCTTAACTAATTTGATAGCAAATCTTGACATATTCTGGGCGCACCACAAGGCTCTAAGGGCTAAAAGGCTAAAGGCTAAAGCAACGTCTAGGATCTGCTTGGAGATTATAGGGCGGACTTGACATGAAATTTTATTCGTCGAGTTATTTTAAACTTTCTCATAAGACATTTGGTAGTTTCCCATATGGATCAAGCCAAGTCCCCTAGCCCATGTAAGAAACTAATGCTATACTTTCATTTTCAATGAACTGTGTGTAATCAAAAGGCTTTTTGGTAGAAAGAACAAAAAGATGTTTAATGACAATTAAAAATTGCAAAACTAAATCTTTTTCGGTAAAATACAAAAAAAGAGAGATTAATTTCTACTCTATGTGCCGCATAAGCATGACGTAACAAGAATACAGAGTAACTGATAATTAACTTTGTTTTCCTGTCAAATCTCAAAGAAAACTTTCAGCAATCAACCATTTAAAACTATTTTTCCAAACATCTTTCCAAGTACTGTAGGTACAAAATACAAAACATAATTTCAACGTCATATCTCAACGTCGAAATGTTTTATGGCGGACGTCAAAACAACATTAAAAATACGTCATTTGAATACCGGGCATGCTGGGTAAAGCTATATTCTTAAATCCTTGAAATGCTGATAGTTTTATTGAATTTAATGAGATTAAGCCACCGTAAACTTTTAGCAAAATATGATAAAAGTTTTCAATTTTAATCATAAAATAATCTTTTAACATTTAAATGTAATACTTTGTCAGCTCTAAAAGGAGTTGCATAAACTTGAAAAGTCAGCAGACATAAAACGCTCTTTTGATGACGTCACAACGTTATTTGAACGTTGAAAATCTTTTTGGAACAACGTTGTGTATCTACTGGGAAAGATCCCAAAGGGGTAGGGGACACTAATTAACCGCGGCCCATACTTGGGAAGGTTTTCGAGGGTTTTGATAGCAAGGTACACTGTAAGGGTATGATATGCTTTACTAAAGCTAGAGGAAAATGGTCAAAAACTGCACCGTAAGGGTCTGATTTGTGATCTAATATTTTCTTTCCGAATACGTGAACTAGTTCAGAAATCCCCTGAGTTAAAAGATGAAGTGTTCTAGGGAGCTTTAGTTAAAAGATGTGTTGAGTTAATAACACCCCTGTGTCTGTGAACCACTGACATCCGCCCCAATGGTAAACCCCAGTGGAAAAGTTGCTCAACGGAAAAAGTCCATTATTCGCCCCAATGTAGAAAATCGGATATTCTTCACTGGTAAAACTAAGAATTAAAAAGAAACACCCCACTGAAAATATGATTAATGAACAATAGATTTTTATGACCCCAATAAAAAAACATTATCATTTCACCCAGCCCGACGGAATTGATTTTTTACCCCAAAAGGTGGCGAGGGTGGCGAGGGTGCCGGGGACCTTATGACACATTTCAACGACACAACCAATTCTTAGTATTTAGATGTCAGTCATAATTGACACTATACTATCTAGGAAGTAAAAAAAAATATCGACTTGAACTATAAAGAAAAAAAGACACCACGACATACTTCACATACCAAAGAAAACTACTAATCTCGAAAATAGGTAGTTTAATTTTAATTGAATTGTTTCTGATTCTTTGTTAAACAACTGGCATAAAAAAAATTCTAAGAAAAAAAAACATACGTAATCTACAAATGGGGTTTCATCGGCTGGTTTCGCCATGGTATATAAGAAACGCACTTCTTCTCCTCTGACAGCAGATGTGACAAAACTATTTGAAACTTTCAATAGAGTGTGTTGAGAAGACAAGTAAAACAAAATGATCGTAACGATGAGATTGATAAAAAGCATCTTGTTTTTGACCGGTAAGCCAGAGGTTTAATTTTATTCTTCGACTTACTTCGTGTGTGTTAATGTATTTTTTTAATAAGGCATCATTTAGGGTAGGTCTCTTACCTGGTCCTGGAGTACCCCCCTCTCCCTTTGGACTATTTGTAGACCTTTCATTTTTTTCGGATTTATTTTTTAAATCATTTCGCAGTGACATTTTCTCAGATTGAAAGACTTCACGACGTTAGAGACTTGTTCGATACACTCTTTTGATAAGAACAATTTTATAAGAACATCGAGCATCAGATTTGGGTGGTAAATTTTACCAAAAAAAACTATGAAGAACTCACAATTTGAGCAATTGAAATTTTCCTAATGAAAGCTTAGACCAAGGGAAGCTTTTTAGACATATATTTAAGGGTGGAGTGGGGAGGGGTGGAAAATTGTTAGTTAAAGTTAAAGAACATCTGAGCCTCAGTCGAAATTTTTAATGTATTACAAATATTGCGCTAAATAGGGCCAACAAGTAGTTAACAGTTTAATGTAAATTTCTTTTATCGTTAATCTTTTCAGTAATGGTTAATACATGCGAATGCTTAAAATTGGGGAAAATATTACAAAAGTTGAACGATGAATATGAGAAAACGAGAAAAATGTTGTCAAGCGAATCACTGAAAGTGGTAAGTTATTGACAGAATATTTCTTTTTCGTATTCCTTTTGAGGGAAATTATATAATTTCAAATGACAAACCAGCAGTCGCACATTGTTAGCCCAGATAACGTTCTGACGTCAAAACAACATTGTTTGGACACATCAGGCATTTTAAAGGCATAAAGGCTTCTCTTCACTGGGTCTTGATTTTTGAACCTTTTTTTACCAAGATGAACACTGGGTGGGGTGGATAGATATGATCAGTATACTGATTCAAGGGTGTATCCCACGATTCATTTATAAGGTGTATAAATTTCCGAGGACCGGCATTCGATCTCAAAACTAAAAATTTGGTTTTCAAAATCGGACCTTACTTACACTGTAGTGAAAAATTTGGCGAAAAGCCGACCTTTACAGTGCGTTTTTCGGACATTTTGCCCAGTTTTTTAATTTTCCTTTTGCTCTTAAGGGCCACACGTCCAGTAGGTTATCTACCTTGAGCGACTCCCCGGGGTAAACTTCCTTATTATATATTTGGATTGGCATTTGTATGAGTTTTAATTCATATTCTTTCTGTAGGCAATTGTTGGTGATGAAAAGAAAGTTGATAAACGAATCGAATGTTTAAAGACCATTAAAATGCCAACTGATGAAGAAATCTTTACCAAAATACCCGCCAAACTAGTTGAGGTATACTACCATTCATATTCGCTCTCTTCCAATTCCAGTAAGCGTGAGAGGTTCTTTGGACGTCCATTCGACGTTTTCTGACATTGAAAGAGGTTCTTTGGACGTCAAACTGACGCACTGTGATTACACGTTTTTCCCACAATTGTCCGCTAATTTTTCCCGATTCCGAAAAGTCAGGACTGCATGAAATTTGAAAAATAATTTGCGTCAATACACGTTTTTATTTTGTAAGAGCAAAGTATATAAGAACATAAGGCTTCGAGGTCAAAAAATTAAGAACATATTTTCATTTTTGACTATGTACACATTAATTAAAAGACTTAATTAAGAACATTTTAAGAACAATTTTAAGGCTTGAAACCAAAAAAGCTAAGAAATGTATGTGTATGTGAATTTTGGGGTGACTAGAGACCTTTGCAATCGAATTATCTATAGTATTTATTTCAGTCCGATTAAAAAGAAGAACAAATCTAATGTTATCACAAAATAACCGCGCGCATGGTTGTCTAAAATCACTGCACATTTTGATACAATTAGGGATATCATTACTGGTTTCAGCAAATTATGATAGTTAACTAGCTTCCTGTCTCGTGTTAAAACATCGCGCGAGCACGATTTCCGGAGGGAACTTTCCCATACCTCGAGTAAAGAAAAATAAAAATATTGTGCCTATCATGTTGCTTTCGAAAGGGTTTTATGAACAGAAAATTGCAAAAAAAACAAAAAAATGGCAATCGGGTTTTATGCAGGATATCATGGCTAAATTTTAATATTTTATTAATGATCTTCATTACGCAATACTTTCTATGGAAACATCCGAAAAAAGCGGAGCCGCCAGGTGTTTGCCACAACTTTTGAACTTTTAACACTCGAATACTTTGCGTTCCAGTTTGCGTTAATGTTTCTATACTTGAAATTCCCAAGTGGTTGCTATGTGCAGGCCCGGATACAGAGGTAGGCTATAACCAATGGCTAGTAGTTTGTAATGTATTTATCCTATTTTCTATAGAAACACTACTTGCGACTGAATTTCAACCGAATCGTTCTGGAAGCTTTTAACAAAGAATTACAGAATGGTTTCATACTCTTGAATAAATTACCAACGAATGACCGAAAAATTAAGCTGAAAAACATTCAAAATAGAATTCTTAGAAATTTGGAAAAACAAATCAAGCATCTCTCGAAAAAACAAAAGGTAAATGCTTTTCGAGTTTTTCTTCTCTTCGATCCAGTTGCTTGACAACCAACAATGATACTACCCTTCTTTAAATGAAAATACCAATACCAAACCGGTTACTTACCCGGTTGGGGAAACATGAAAAAAAGGGTCCGAGAAACTCCCCAACCCCAACTGTTTGAATTCAAAGACATTACACCCAGGCTCGGATACAGAGTCAGGCTATAACCAATGGAGGAGAGTGTACGTACTTATTATCCTTTTACTCTCCTTAAATAAGATAGCCTACCTCCTGTATCCGACCCTGGGTGTAATGTCTATGAATTCAAAGATAGGTGTCATCGTATACATGCTAAGTAACCGGATGCAGAAAGGTACAAATCACTATCAAATTAGAAACATCTTTTTAATTTAACAGATGGGTGGGTGATTTGTACCTCACTTTTTTTATTGTTGATGCCCGAACAAGGCCCGAACAAGGCCCAGTACAATGTTATTTCAACGTCTTTATGATATTTCAATGTTGAAAATACGTCGAAACAAGTTGAAAAAAATGTCCTGTGTCTGCTGGGGGAGGAGCACTCATATAGTGGTCAGATTAAAGAGCTTCAAGACAATTAATAATACTGTAAAAGTTTGTATATAATTTGAAGTATGCAGTATATAGGGCAATAAACTGGCAATAATGGGTTGAAATTTAATTAAATTTCCATTCAATTTATAGACACTCAAAAATAGTTTCAAAATAAATGGCTTGGATATTGCACTCACCGAACAAGAAGCTTTAAAATTGAAAATCAAACTGCAATTTATGGAAGTGAATAAAGAGCCTGAATGCACCAACGAAATTGCGAGGTTACGTCAATTTTTCAATAATTTACGCTACTTTTATGAAGACTTCATATCTGACGGTAAAGTACGAATCACACAATGTTTAATGTAAATTATTCGGCCGTTAATTAGTTCGAAATTATTAATTATTTAAGAATTTTTTTTGTACAAAGTATTATAATAATAATATTTATTTCAGTATTAATTTATTGATATAATTAATTTTTAGGCTTATAGCATTATTTCCAACAATTCCTTTAGAATTAAAAACTAAATCAAACCTCGAGACTGTTTTCTGATGAAAGTTGTTTTTGCAAATAACGACCAGTCCCCGTCTCCCCGAGACTTCTGAATCCGAATTATGAACACTGGTAAAAGCATTTAAAAAAACGGACAAAATTATTGGTCGGACAAATTTTTAATATGGGTTTCAAAAAGTTACTAGATTCATAGATAGCATTCCCAAGTCTAGCTGGTTTAAGCCGTATAAATTCAGTCTTCTGCTTTAGACCTACATTTTGAGTCTTCTATTTTCATTTAAAACATTTGTCCTTGCTTTGCGCTGTTAACTCATCATACAGTATGGGGATCCTAACAACCACCGACGAACTGACTTCAATACACGGACATTCAAAAGGAATGACATTTTAAGGACCCATATTTAATAACTTATCTGTAAACTAATATTTTACAGAAATATCCTTCGCTAGATCATTCTTGTACCAGAGTATTACCTCACGTTTATCTTTCGTTAGTATCTCCTCTACACGTAAATGAACGTTTGAATTTTCCGTGGAAATCGGGAAATCGGGAAACCGGGAAATCGTTTGAATGTAAATCGGGTCTGTGTACAGACAAACGTGGGTAGTTTAACTAACAGTTAGCTCTGGAGGCCTAAGCATAAGGCTAAACAGAAGCATGGTATTTAGGGCGTCTTGAACATTTTTTGACAGTTAAGAACAAAGTTGACTTTTAAATAAACTAATCACAACTGATATTGTAAGCAGGTAAACACCAGTAGGGCTATCATACATTGGATAGATATCCTAGATCAGGTATAGCATACTTGCAATATAAAAAAAGGCACCACACCTGTTGTGCCCTAATTTGTAATACCTGCCCCAATTTGTAATATCCTGCACCAATTTGTAACAAACCTTGCCCAAATTTGTAATAAAAAAGCTGCCCCAATATTGAATTTGTAATAGCACGTTGCCACAATTTGTAATAAAATAGATGAAGGCTCTCTTTAGCAGAAATTTAGTACACTTGTTCCATTAGCAAATACCTGGGGATGTTCTTTTTTTGATTTTTTGAAGCTATTTATTTTTGAGTCCTGAGTACGAGATTATGCGCCAAAACGAGTCTAATCTTTGAGGAAGCCTGTAGGGCCCAAAAGTTGTCGGATTTGGCTGCGAATTCCGTTACTTCACAACAAAAGTAATCTTTATTTTTTCCACGTTTTCGTATTTCATATTTCAAGACACCAAAATCGATACACCATTTCATTGTTGTTTTAATTGAACTTTTGAACGTTTTTTAACTTTCGAATGTTCGATGGAAAGTGGCGCCAAATTATTTTTGGGGAGTTTTTGAATAAAGGTCAAATTCGCACCGAATCACCCACAATGAATCGCTACGTAATCTACCGAATCCATCCCTTCCTTCCCCACGTTTTTTTAATAAGAACATAGTTTATAAAAACATGTTCAAAAATTAAGAACATCGTAAGAACGTGCCAAGGCTGAAATTAAGAAGAAAAAAAATTCAATTGCAAGGGTAGTCTGGACCCGTACTAACTTTTCTCTTTTCACAAAGCTCACAAATTGGGGCAAAGTTTATTACAAATTAGGGCACAACAACACCAGATTCGAAGCTATAAGCATGACTTGGATCAAGAACAAGAGAGGCTGCCTTGGATATTTTAAATGACTGAATCGAAAAATTAAAAAAAGTATGCAAGTGACAAGAACGAATCCAAAGTCGAAAATCCAAGTACAAAAATACTCACTAAAAAGTTTTTCCAATGGTACAGCATGACGTGACAGTCTCTACCATACACAATTATTCGGGAATTCTTCTCATAAAAAATGCTACATAAAATCTAGCTATGAAAATTGTATCTAAATTCCTTAATTACCTAAGGTACTCGTGATGCTCGACATTACAAAAAGAAAGATCGATAAAGAACAATGGATGCGATAAACAGGTGATAAAAAGAAACAATAATACCAACACAACGAGAGAGAGCTCATCCCAGAAAAAAAGACTGTAAACGGAAACAAAAACGACAAAAAAGACTATAATGAAGGAGTGTTTGCACTAACACCAGCATTTAACAAATACTATCAACCTCCTTCCCAGTTCCCAAGGGTATCCTCTGGATGTAGCTCTATTTTTTGTATGACTTAATTTTACTGGAAATATATTATCTTAGTATCTTCTCATACATTTTAGCGATTCTAAAAGGCTTAAATGTTTTTACAATGTTCTTACAATAAAAATAATGGCTTCACATTTGATACCATCGGTTCATTTGTTTAATTTCATTTTCCCAGAAAGTCGCTTCAGCTTCTCTTCGTTTCCTGAGCTTGTCCATTTTCTTTGTCATGGCATTAAAGTCGTGCATCCCATCGTCAATCGAGCTTTCTTCTGGATTCTCTTCATCCTCTAAAGAAAGTGACAGAAAAAGCATTCTCGACCCAGCAGCAGCAGGCACGGAACGTTGTTTTAACGTCCAAACATAGTTGTTTCAACGTCAGAACGGTATTTGGACGTCGAAACAACGTCAAAATCGTACTGTGTGTATGTACTATCCTGAAGATCTAACGACGGCCTCAAAACAGAGGAATTCAAAAACCACCCCACTTGAAAAACGATGAAAAAACGATAGATTTAAATGATCCCACTAGAAAACATTGTGATATTTGACCTATTCGAGTGTTGCTTAAAAAGTTCGAATTTCCACCCCTGCGAGGTCTATCCACTGAGATAAAGAAACAAGGGTGTGTTGTGACACTACATGCTTATACAGTAGACTCTCCATAACTCGAACCTCTATAACTCGAACCTCTCCTTAACTCGAGCAAATGTGTTGGCACGGTG
>JAUJPO010078640.1:0-10778 GCA_032270745.1 Tiaropsis multicirrata
AACATGCGATGAACTGTCCTCGGGGCGGTTTTATCATCTCCCGACACAACGAGCTTCGCGATCTCACCGCCGAGATTGCAAATGAGATCAGTAATCATGTGATCGTTGAACCAACTCTCACCCCACTGACTGGTGAACGTCTGACGTACAAGTCAGCCATCAAAACGGATGGATCGAGAACAGATGTCGCAGTCAAAGACTTTTGGGTAAAGGGACAATTAGCATATGCAGACATAAGGGTTTTCAACCCATTAGCTAAGAGTCACTTGAACCAAAGTCTTCAGGCTGCACACAAGAAAAATGAGAACGAAAAGAAAAGATCATACAACGAAAGAATCCAATCGGTAGAAGGAGGTTCGTTCACACCACTGGTTTTCACCTGTTTTGGAGGAATGAGTCGTGAATGCGATCGATTCTTTGCACATGCGGCAACACGCATTTCGGAGAAACGTAACATCCCGAAATCATTGGTTGTCAACTCAATTCGTGCGAAGTTGAATTTTTCACTATTACGTTCTTGTCTTCTCTGCATACGTGGAACACGAACAAATCAAAACCCAATCGAAATGTCCGAAGTTGACTAAAAAATTTAAATGGCTTTCCGCGAAAGCTTTTTCTCTTTTTAGATGGACCATCCGCGAAAGTCTTTTCCCGCGAACCCGAAATGCAAAGATTTCGCGGTTTTTTCAATCGCCACGAAAGTTTCTGACCTTAAAGTATGCTTAAGTTATCCTCCGTTAAAAATTGGTACCTCTTCTAACAGTGCGAATAATATTCTAATCTCTATACCATTCAAATCATGGCTGAGCTTCCAGCCTCGGCTGGTTTATTCAATCTAGTCTCCCAAAAAATGAAAAAACTACTAGGAACCAACCAAATTTCAGCCAAATCCCACAATTTATGGACTCTCTACACTCTAGACTGCCCCGAAGTTTTTCGGACAAACAGACAGACAGATATTCAGGCCGGGTCGAAATTTTCATCACAGATATCCAAGAAAAATCAACACCCTTTTAACACTACATACATCCTTACCCTGGTTTATTCATACCCAAATTGTTGATCAATTGCTGCATCAGTTCAATCTGACTTTTCAACAATCTCCAAGGTGCCTGCGGTTATAAAAAAAGGTTCAAGATTTGAAATTAGAATTATTGGTACTGGCTAACACAAGAAGAATGGCTAACCGTTATAAACCCACACACGGTAAGATTTTTTCCAAAATGTAAAAATCGGCCCGCTGATGTGGGGTTTTTTTACACGCGCATTTCTTTCATTTTCATGCACTCCAGAGTTTTATAGTGATTTTTTAGACGGCATCATACAAATTATACAACATTTTACTCTTTTTTTCACTTTCAAAAAAAAAGGTTCACAACCAAATATTAAAAAGTTATTTGATTTAGCCCTTTTTCTAATAATTTGAAGTACAATCTTTTGAGTTTTTTGCATAGTTGTGTACAGTATGACACCGAGATGCCGTCAAACGCCCAAACCGCCCTCTTTGAACCACCCGGTATTTCTACTTAAATTTTACATTTGAAAGACGTATTTCTTCATAAATTTTCCAGTCGAGTCATAATGAGCCATGAGTCTCCCTCCCAGTCACCCCAAAATTCACGCTTTCGCAAAACTCTTTTTCAAACTCTGCCCAAAATCAGGGAAAATTTGCATTTTTTATAAGCAATTCAAGATCAGGCTCAGATACGCTTACACCAAGATTCTAATAAGACTCAATTAATGCTTCCAATACGCTTATCACAAAAAATATGTTTTCTTATATTCAAAATTCGAATGTTTTATTGTATGTATACTCAAAATTTAAGAGTTTCAAATTGATTTTCGAATTGATATTCGAATGTTTGCTAAGATATTTGAATGGATGGGCGAGCTGATTTTAATATACAGAAATAAGAATTTTTTATTACACTGAAAAGACCAAAATATTGACAACAGACCAATTTTATTTACAAAATGTATAATAATAATGAAAGTAGAAAATAAAAGAAATCCTAAATCTAAAAAAGAATTATGAAGAAAATTTTTATTCAAGATCAACAAAAGAAGGAGGGTGTCGGCAACGGAACACGAAGAATCGTTTGATGCGCTGTTTGAGCGATTTGTGTTTTTTGATCGTTCGCATCTCTTCCTTTAAACTTTCCATAGCGTTATCAAATGTAGCGATTTTCTGTTGCAATTTAAAAATCGTTTTCGACTGTTTTTTTATCTTCTTATCCTTCTTGTCTTGTCGAGCGCTCTGTAAAAATGAAAAATATATATAAATTTTAAAAGGAAACAAGCTGATCGTAACTAAGAGTTTGTGTAGACATGCCAAATTTGAGACCAGTCGTAAAGTCTCTTTCTTAAATGAGTTTCAAGAACGAAGTATCGAGACAGTAGGTTAAAATAATATATTTTCCCTGAAATTTCAAGCAAATCTTTAGCAATTTTCCATAATATTTTCTGAATATTTTCAAAGAGGTTCAAAATTTCAGGTTTTCAAGGGTCTGTCTGAACCCTCTAATAAATACATTCTATTCCAATATTACAAAAATAACTTTGGGAGCAGTGGCCGAAGTGTTAGGGGCGCTGGTTTCCAAATCGGAAGATTGTGGGTTCGAGCCCCGTCTAAATTGACCACCGTAGCGAGGTCAGCTCTCGCGTCCCTTATAACCCCAGGTGACAGTCCGGGTCACATGGGATAACGAATCCTTTCGAATGAAAGTGAATTCGGACCCTAAATACAAAATTGTTTAAAAAAATATAATAACTTACAATATTTTTGACGAGATACTCGAACTGTTCGGCTCTTTCGTTAGCTTCAGCTAATTCTTTCGCCTCTTTATCAATCTTCTCTTCCATTTTATTCAATGTTATCTGGTGTTCAGATTCCATTCGTCGGACAAGCCTGCTCACACTGAAAGAGAGAGAAACTAAATTAAATTTCATTTACATTCAAAGGTCTGCACGTTAATATTTTAGGCGTACAAACTGAAATGTTCGAATTTCTCAGCCATTTTTCAGCTAAAAAATTCCACTTTTACTACTGATTAGCGAAAGTTTTTGTCGTAAATTTCGCGATTTTTCTACCTCGCAAAAGTTTCTGCTCGCGGCAGTTTGTATTTTATAATGTAGGACAGACAGAGTTGCCACGACCATTTCAAATTGAAATTGAGAAGAATTTAGGGGAGATTTTGATTTTTCAGTTTTGAGGAGGGAATTCTCCTCGATTTTCCTAAAATTTATATCTATTAATTAGGGTCTTGAAAATCCTTTTATAATTGGGATCAATATTGTCAAAATAAGACAAAAATTCCTAATCTAAAAAAAAGTTACAAGGCCAAAACAAGAGTATAAATCTTGCACAACGTAAATCAAAAGCTCAAAATAAGATAACTTTTGTGAAAATAATAAAAAAAAAAGGCTCCAACCGTGAAATAATTGGCAGACATTAAAAAATAACCTCGGATCACTAAATAACCACTATGAAGACATTGAAATAAAATAATTAAAACAACCTACCTCGGACTATGATGGACAATGCAGACATCGGGGCGAACCGGGAGTAACTCGACCATATCAAAAGCATCAACAACCCGGTCGATTTTTGGCGGCAGCATTCTGGCCAAGCTGGCGATCAAAAAAGTGACCAAGGGGTAGACAATCCATTTGTTAATATAAAATACGCTATACAAAATAAATCTTCTCAATTTTCCCATCATATTGAGTGAAACCACGAAATTCACGAACAATTCAAACATCTTGAATTTCATATCAAAATCGCGAAGCAATAAAATGCAACTTTTTTAAAAACGTTCGCGTGAATTCATAAAAAAAATTCATTTGACGTCAGAAAATTGTAAAAAAACAATTGACGACACAATATGCAGTCAGAAACTATTTTGTGATTGTGAGATTTCCTGTGAGGGAATTGTATTTCTGGAATACCCCTTTCCCGGCTGTAATTCAGGTTTTCCGAATTTTTTCCGCAGCCTTTGCACTCCATTCTTTTTCAAAAGAGAGGTAAACAAACCCGATTTTGCTTGCGTTTCCTTAGGGAAGAGTGGTTATTAGCCTTTTTTCAACTTCCATTAGAATTTTTTTCAAACTTTAGTATGTTTTTATAATTTATGATACCACAATACCCTCAAAATTTCTTTGGAAACAAAAGTGCGCATCAAAAGATACAACACAAAAAAAATCACCTTCCCCTAAGCAAACTCAGTTTTGGTTTACCTCCACTCTATTAGTCACACAACAGTGGAGCACACGCTTTTTCCGGCAAAATCTGAATTTCCGTTAGTCACGCGGCAATTTGCTTGGACTGGACTTTGCATATTATTTGAAAATATTTGCAATTTTTTTTATCTAGAAAGGTTGTTTGTTACGAAACTATTTTGTCAATCAATAAAGCACCTCCTCCCCAAAGAAGGAAAAGAAAGACATTTATATGAATATTTTAAGATATTTTCTCTCCGTATTGTTCACTAACTAACTTTGACAGATTAAAAAATAAAACATTTACCTGCTTCTTAGCTTTGATTGGTTGCGATACCACATTCGGAATAGATGAACAATTCTAAGCGTTAACAGAAGAAGTATATAATTCGAAAGACGGACAATAAAAAAAGTTCATTAAAATCTACACTTTCCAGTCTAGATCAAGCTATCTTGCTTTGGTCACATCACATTTATCCGGGAGATACTCCATATTTTAAACCAGAAGTTCAAAAAGATAGATCAGCTACTAAAAAAGGTATATATACCAAAGTTGGTGACGCTTTGCTCCCAGCCTACATAATGATCATAACAAAGACATTTCAGCCCGAATAACATTAAAAGGTTTCACCTTGATTTCTTTGGCATTAGCGATATCCACAATGACGTCACTAGCTAGACTTCGTGTTCGGGCGGCAGAGTCACCGAGTCGTTTCATGAGGATCGGTAACAGCTGTAAAAGCGTAGTGAACAACAAAATGTTAATAAGTTTGCGAGAATGCATTCTCAGAGCTTAGGATCGATGCGATATCAGAATTCAGATATACCGGGTGTACCAAAAAAAAACGTATGAGTTGGATACTACTATTATCGTTGGATTCTAAATATACAGTCGAAGCTCTAATTAGCGGTCACCATCGGGAATTCGACTTGGTGTCCGCTAATTGGAGCTGTCCGCCTTTTGGAGCGTTTAGTAATATAAGCTCTAAATTCAGGGAACGAAATATGTCCGCTAATCAGAGCTGTCCGCCTTTTGGGGTATCCGCTAATTGTAGCTTCGACTGTATTTCTTATTTAGATTTAGAACGTCATGACTACTATATACCGAATGGTTCAAAAAAAGAAAACGTCCATAAAATGAAATTTTGACGTAGCGCTTTCTTCTTACGCTATCGACTTCAAATTTTCTATAGTTAAACTTTACCTTATGCTGAAACATTTTCAAAATTTTCAGAAACAAAAAAATCTTTTATTCTGATGTTAAGAGCTTTCATCAAAAACGAATCAAAATTGTCTTGTTCAAAAATTGACGTTAGTCATGATACTTATACAATACGTCAAATACCTTGTCTAGGACATACGATACTTCTGATTTCCCAAGTCTAAAAAATAGAAATACAGTTTCAAAATTAATAACTGAGTAAAGGAAATTGAAGATGGAATTTCCATTGGAATCAATCAAACAGACGTCAGGTCGACGAACAGTCGAAAAACTACGTTAAAGTACTTATTTGCATGAAAATTTTGCGGTTTTGCGGTCGAGTTCGAAAAAACCGCGAAGTTAAAAATGCCGTGAAATACAATTTTTTTGCGAAATTTTCATACCTTGAAATTTTCATGAAATAATGCATTGAGAAAGACCAACAAAAGTCTGTTACAAAAAGATTGTCAGTAATACTAAAAACATTTGGCAATAGACAAATACCAAAATTCTTACGATTTTTCAGGGATATAATTTTGTAGTAATGTTTTCAGGAGGACCGTGCTTTCATTCAGAACCTAAATTGAAGAGATAGAAAGGAAATTATCACTAGTGATTAAATTGAAAAGTTATAGTCTGGCAGAAAGCATATCAGTGTAATGGGCTCACTCAACGCACGTAACGCTCGTCTTTTCTTGTGGTTAAAAATTACTTTAGAAAAGATTACGTCATTGAAAAAAAAACACCGGGCTCAAAAAAAAAACTGTTCTACTTTTTTTCGAAGTCGCGCGACTTGTAAGGTCGTATTTACAACCAATCGAATGGCTTCATTTATTTCCAAAGCCAATGATGGGTGGTCTAGTATTACGTCATCATATTAGTGCTCCGTAGCGACGAGTGGAGACCGATCTTAAAGGCCACTTAAATAAGAGCCTTCAAAGACAAAGAACTTTCTCAAGGGAATCTTCCTAACAAAGAAATCCTCTATCGCAATGCAAACTTTCTCAAGGGAATCTTTCTAACAAGGAAACCCTCCTTCGCAATGCAAAATTTCTCAAGGGAATCTTTTAACAAAGTAATCTTCCTTCGCAATACAAACGTTTTCCAGGGAACTGTTTGTATATTGAAGGGATAAGTTGGTGAGAAAGGAAAGAAAAGTTTGGAAAGGAAAGCTAATAAATTGAGTACCTTCTTGGTTTATAGACATAACATAATCCTCTTTCGCAAGGCAAGATTCGCAAGGGAATCTTTCATCAAGGGAATCTTTCATCAAGTAAAATTTCATCGATGAAAAGGAAAACCAAAAGAGAAACAAACTTCAAACTGAGGTCCGAAATACTCGAGTTAAAATTTTGAGTTAGGCATTATGATGCCATTTTCCGTGTTAATAACTCGAAAAAAGAGAATTTTTCTTTTACACTCGAGTTGATAACTCGAATTCAAAAAAGTACAAAGAGTATTTCGAGTTATTAACTCGATATGAAAAAGCGCAAAAATCATTTTTACGCTCAAGTTGATAACTTGAATTCAAAAATATACAAAAAGCATTTCGAGTAACTAACTCGATATTATTAACTCAAAATTAACTCAAAATGAGAAAAGTGCAAAAAGTATTTCGAGTTATTAACTCGAAAAATGACGTCATAATACTTTAACTCGAAATTATAAGTCGAGTATTCCGGACCTCCGATAAACTTACCACAAAGACTTGGTCGTTTAACGTCTTCTTGAGCACACTGAGCACAGCACGAGAAACACTTTTTGGAATTTGTTCCTCCGTCATTTCACTCGAATGTTTTAACTCTTCAGTCAGGAAAGTCAACGAGCTTTGACGATGTTTCCAAGATTTCGAATACAGCTGCTGAGCCTGTATGTATAATAGATAATTTCTACGTTGCGCTTTTCCAGGAAAAACCCGTATTCCCATTGTTGAGGTTATAAAATATCCAAAGGGTTTGAAATTTACAATATCTTAGGGTCAAGGGGGTAATAATTTTAAGACCAAGGATTTGAAGTTTCAGTATGAATATCCAGGTGGATAGTGGTAAAGAAAAATCGACATCCTCAACAATTTCAATTCTCAAAGGCGGCATTGACCATTCAATTTCATCTTTTCGCATTTGGTTAATGATAAACTCGTTCCGACAGGCAATGTATCGGGATCGAGCGTAGATTTAGATTTTAAGGCGAGTGCTCTAACCAACTGAGCTAGCCAGTGACGTGTAATACCTGTAATGATGTATTATGATAACAGAAAATATAAATTAGATCTCACTCACCACATTCATACCGAATATGTCGATGATTAATTCTGCTTCACGCTCTTCTTTTTCGCTTAATTGTGGAAGATCTATTAAAAGAAGGAGAATATAATTTGAATACCGGGTGACCCACCCTTTTGACGTATTTTTGGTACTTTTTAGTAGTAATTTTCAAATTTAAAAAGCTTACAACTTGGTAAACACCAATGTAGGTCACCCTAGTAGCGTAACAAACTAAAAATAATAATGGCTAACTTTCGCAATTAAAATGTTCGAAAGAAGGTCACTTTGCAAATGAAAGAACCTTCGTTCGGGTCAACCCACGTCATATGAGGGGATTGCTGACGAGATTCTAACTAGAGTTTCCATAGTCGCAAAAACAGGCTGCTGCAATTCGTATGCATAATAGGTCGGGTGCGATTACAATTAGAAGATTAATTGTAAGGAAAGTTGTTCAATTGTTTTGTAATTTTACGAGACTTTATTCGAGTACAATTTTAAAAAACATTTAAAAACATTGAAGTGCAATTTTCTAACAGTACCAGTATTGGGTGTATTATGCGTAAATAGAGCAGAGAACTTGTAAGTAGGATTGAATGTGACGGTGGCCGAGTGGTTTGAGTGTCCGCCTCCTGTTCGCAGAGTTGTGGGTTCAACTCCCAGTCGGGTCAGACCAAAGACTTGAAAACTGGTACTCGCTGCTGTCCTGCTTGGCACTCAGAATTAAGGGATTAGAGCGAGGGTAAGTGGAGAAATCCAGGGAAAGGAGTGGTGCCCTCCCCTACCTTCGGGTAGATAGCTATCGAAAAGGAAGCCTTTGGGTCGCCCTCGACTGCGGTCGCAAACTTACTTACTTTTGGGGTTTTTCTAACCTTAGGATTGACAACGACATACACGATCTACCATGGCATTTGACTGCTGCTGTTTATCCCTCTTTCATTTTATTCCCTGCACAAAGGTATTTGTAAAACTTGTCGTTTACTTTATCTCATTTTCCTTTTTCTTCCCAATGTTTCATATTTCGTTTCAAATAGAACTATTTGATACTTGATCAAAAATTCGATAAACTTGTATCCGTCTTTTTCTGAATTTGCCACTTATTCAAAACATGGCAAACATCCGGCTTTTTAGGATGTTTCCGTATGAAAGATTATGTAATGGATATCTTGAATTGGTCAGAAAAAGACGGATACAAGATTATCGAATTTCAAAGAAAATCTGGTCTTTTTTGATGAAGTGTCGAATAATTCTATTAAAACAAAATGTTTCATCATTGTGCTGTTCCATGAAAAGATCATACAGGGTGTGGTGGATTATAAATTTATTTTTTTTCCCATTATCTACCCACAGACATTTTACATTTTTAACCCCTGGACAAGCGTCGATTTGACCCTCTCACATCTAAAATCGCTCCCAGTATTATGCTCCCAGACACATATTCTCCACACTCTCTGTACAACTCTGTCTTAAATATTTTTTCACTTCTGTTATTTTACTTTTTTAGAAAAGAAGATTCGATAGCATTCCCAATGGACAAAGAAATAAGTGTAGAAAATGTTGTACAATTTTTATCAGTTTCTTTATCTTAAAAATATACACTCACATAAACATCATTTAGAAAATATTGAACTAGTCTTAAATTAATTTTCTCTTCAACCTTCGTCACAAAAATGATAAATATCGTCAAAATTAAATTTAACCAATTTTAGGAAAAGAGCTTCTTAAAATTTCAAAGCAACTAACTACAAGGGTTTCCGAGAAGGAAAAAAATGTCAAAAGATATTGGCCAACATTTAGTGTCTTAATAAATGTTGGCCAACATTTCCACCAAAATTGCATGTTGGTCACATGTTGCTCGGTTTGCGGTAGACAACCAACATGTTGGCCATTATTTAATGAATTAACAATTCGAAATGTTGGCCGTTTGTTTTTTTTTCAGAACAATACGTCCCCGCAAACCGACCAACATGTTGGCCAACGAATCGGTTGAAAATGTTGGCCCATTTAAAGATCACGAAAACACGAACGGGCCTTTGTAGCCTGAACAAAAGGGGTATTTATGTCTCCCTTGCTACACGGATAGAATCATCGTGATCTATCTCAGGTACTTAACCTCCTATTTTATCAGGAAGAGAACTCAACCTGTCTTTCCTGTAGAAATAATTTCTTAAAAATAATTGCTTCGTTGACGGACTATGTATCATCAGGAATATGTAATAGCGAAGCTGGATGATGAACGATGAAAAAAGCCTTGTTCTATCTGTTGGCTGAGAGGCAGTGAACGTAAGCACTTGGTGTTGTAACTTCAATGTGTTCAACTGAAACAAATTAGAAAAATATTCGCTAAGAAAATATTCTAAGTACAGTTGAAATGTCGACTACAAATACTATGAAAATCCTAAGTCTAACCACTGAGACCACAAACGAAAGGAAGCACAAAAAGCAAAGGCAGACGAAGAAATAGAAAAGCTTACCAGCATGCAAATACCATGTTACAATGTTTTAAATTCTATCTATATATTGGTGTCAAAGGTTAAAGTACTTTCTCAAAATAACGCCTTCATTTTTGATTCATTACACTCACATCATCTCTCTGTGTGTACTATTACTGAAAAGAAAAGTCTACAAAAATCGTAATACAAGATGCGCTAACATAATTTCCCTTGAGGGTAATAAACTATAACAATTACAAAGATATAAAATGACGTAATAATATCTAATTGCCGTAGAGGCGCAAGCAGTTGAACAATCAAATCATTATCAATTCAATTCATTATTAATAACGATTTTCATTTTACACTCCCCAGCATGAATTGACAAAGTTTATACGATGATCCAACATAGCCAAAAACAATTTACGAACAGGAACTTTAGTTTAGCAAGCCAACAAATGACAAATCTCTCGAAATGTGTGCGCTCGTTGCACCTGAAGAATCTCTTGAAGTGTGTGTGCGCTCGTGGCACACGACGACTTGTGAAGAGTGAGTGTACTCGTGACACCCGACATCTTGTGAAGAATGAGTGTGTGCGCTCGTGGCACACGACGACTTGTGAAGAGTGAGTGTACTCGTGACACCCGACATCTTGTGAAGAATGAG
>JAUJPO010078662.1:0-10898 GCA_032270745.1 Tiaropsis multicirrata
GTCGTTCTTTAAATTGTTTGAAATTTCGTATTTTGACAGCAGCTCGGTAGCCTAGTGGTTATCGAGGTGGGTTCAGATTCACTGACAAAAGTACTTTAGTGGTTCGAGCCGAGGTTGGTTCCACAGTTTTGAAAAAACTTATAAGTCTCGGGGCGCTCTGAGCATTTAGCGAAATGTATTGTAAAGAATTTCACTCACGGCAGACAACCTCAGTGGAAAATTTTTGATTTCGACAAAAAGTAGAATGAGGTTGTCTGCCGTGAGTGCTGAAATTCTATCGTAAACAAAACAAAAAATAATTCTCTTACTCAACTTTAAAAACAAGAACATTTTTGGTCTTGCATTGACAACAATTGATTATGAAAAGTTTTGGGAGTTGTTCATGGCTTTCCTTCTTCTTTGGTTCCCACCTCTTCTTGTTTTTGTTTACATCCGCCTCGATAACTCAGCTCAATAACACTGGAACTACTTCTTTGGCCTCAACCTCTCAGCCAGGTTTAACCAGCGTGAACCATTTTATAATTTGAGAAACTGGTTGGAATGGTTGGACTGGTTGGCTAAATGCAAAATGGTCTGTCCTTTCATCAAAAAAAACAAAATTCTTACTATGTATGGAATGCAAATTCTTTTGTCTAGAGAAAGAGTTTACAAACAAATTCTTGAAGGTATTTTTTTTAGAATGCATTTTAAATGAACCACATGGTCACAGAAAGAAGCGCATCTAAGTGTCCAATTGCTTAATTATTTTTGTAAACCTTAGCAAGTAGTAGTTTTTGTAAAGTTATGTGCACAAAATGTTCAGTGCATAAAATTTCATCTTTTTGCAAATTTCTTCATCTTCTTCTCAAACCTCCTTCTAAGACATTCATTTTTTATGCTTTTAGTAAGCTTGATGTTATATTTGATATAATACAGATTTTTATCATTATATACTTTATTTCTGAAAAAAAACATTTAAGAAAGAAAATTCAAAATAAATAAAGATGGGTATTACTGGTCTGTTGCCACTGCTGAAGGATATTCAAGTCAAGACCAATGTATCTAATTTCAAAGGACAGACAGTTGGTATTGATGCTTACTGCTGGTTGCACAAAGGAGTATATCCTTGTGCACAGGATCTAATAATGAAAAAGCCAACCCGAGCATATGTTGCTTATGTTATGAAGAGAGTTAGAATGTTGATTAATGCTGGAGTTATACCATTACTTGTTTTTGATGGTGGTCGTCTTCCTGCTAAGGCAGATAAAGAAGCTGAACGTAGAGAGTAAGTTAATTTCCTGCTACTGCATTTAATAAATATTTCTATTCTCAAAAAAATAAAGTTGCAAATTTATCAAAGTTATTTTATGTTTTACAACCAAGCTGTTCCCACTTAAAACAAAAAAAGTTATTTACTTTCTAGTTTGTCAATTCCTGATGAAGGCAGGTTACCAGTAAATAAATTAAAAGAGTGAAAAACAGTTTCGAACAGTTCTAGCATATTGTACTTACCTTTGGTATTTCTTTCTTTCAGACGACGTAAAGAATATAGAGAGAAAGGAATGGCAGCTCTTAGGAAAGAAAATACTTCTGTTGCTTTTGATTGCTTTCAAAAGGCTTGTGATGTCACTCCTGAAATGGCCTCACATGTCATTGCGGTAATTTATGCCTTTTTTTCTCAACATGTCAGCATGTCTTTTTTCGTGGAATTCTTAGTACATTGATGTGCATATAGATAGAAACTCTTTTAACAAACCGAAAGCGCAATTGGGAGAGCAATCGCCCGGCAAGCGAGAGGTCGTGCGTTCAATTCCCACTCGATTCGTTACCTTTGAGATAACTGGAAAATATATTAGTGCAAGATTTGTTGATTCATTACCAATAAGTAATATGCACTCTTTTGACGTTGTTCTGAAAGCAATTTTGAACTAAACACAATTATATTGTGTTTCAATTTCATAACCTTTTACAATTTGTTTTGTTCATAGGAATGTGCAAAGCTGAATGTTCGATGTGTAGTTGCACCTTATGAGGCAGACGCTCAACTTGCTTATCTGATGATTCAAGGAATCACTCAGCTTACAATTTCAGAAGATTCTGATTTATTGCTCTATGGCTGCAACAAGGTTGAATAAATGTTTTCGTCCTTCCGTTAGTTATATATGCTAGAACTTATTAACTACCTTTTATATAGCTTTTCAAAATATGATGTCAAGAATTATCATCTACTATGATTTTTAATTGGCTTTTTTTAGGTTTTATACAAGATGGGAAGTGATGGTGAAGGGACACTCGTTGATTTAGCAAACCTTCCAAAAGTTCGTACTGTCAAGTTATCTCAATTCACAATGGAACAATTTCGTTGGATGTGCATGTTGTCTGGATGTGATTATTTACCCTCCATCAAGGGAATGGGCCTCATTAAAGCTCATAAAATGCTTCAAAGACATAAAGCTGCAAAGCAGGTACTGTTGCTGAACTTTTGATAAGAGATAATAATACCTTAAAAGTATTAATTTTCACACGTATTAATTTTCGCGCATCATTAAATTTCTTTTTGCGCATATTGATTTTTGCACACCAGCTAATCCTCTTCAAATTATCGGTATTAATTTTCGCGCTCAAAGGCCTCCTATATATTTTTTTCTAGGCATAGAAATAAAAATGAAGCAATTTTTGAAGATAAATGCCACTTTCTTTCCAAAAACAAGAAGACATGGTATTAATTTTTGCACACTCCCTGCCTGCACATAATTTTAATAATAAATTTCGCGAATTTTTGGGCTTCTACAAATTAGTACGCGCGTAAATTATTACCAATAAGGTAGATTTTATTGTCCATAATTCTAATTCTATTGTTTCATCTTCTAATTAATAGTTCTAAGTAGAGCTTTTTATCTGTTAAATGTTTTTGACAAGGGAAAATTCTGTTACACAGGAATTCTATTCCAACTATTTTTTGAAAAAATGTATTTATTTTAGGATTGATGAGCATATGAGCTATGATTCTATTCTAGGTTATAAAAGCACTCAGACTTGATCGAAACCATTTTGTGCCATCTGAATACGAAGAAAACTTTCGTAAATCTGAGATGGTCTTTAAATATCAGCTTGTATTTGACATTCAACTACGAAGATGTGTTCGTTTGAGAAACTATGAAGAAAATGACCCTGAAGTGATTCAAGAAGATCTGGATTTTGCTGGACCGTATCTTTTTTCAAAATGATAAATTCCAAAAAGGATATGGGATGAATTTATTTTATGATTAAAATTTATCATACATCATTTTGTTTTTTAAAAGCACTATTTCTCCTTAATTTTTATCTCATTTACTCAGTAAAATCCCCCAGATAAAGGCACTTTCAATTGCTCTTGGCAACATTGATCCGATCAGTGGAAAAGAGATTGGAAATTTAGAAGACTTTGCTGTAAGATAACTTTCACATTGCCATCATAAAGAACAGGGCAAATTTGAGCTAGACAATTTTGGATTGATGAACTCGTAATTATATACTTTGATTGATACAATTAATTATTACAATTATTTTAATTCTTAGCTTTTTATTTTTCAGAGTGGAAAAGTCGAGATGTTTCAAAAATCCACAAGTTGGATGGGAACTGCAAATATCAAAGCAAGAGAGCCAAAGTTCAGGAATAACAAATCACAAAAATGTCCATCTCAAGAAACAATTACATCACCAGATCTAACACCTCCTTCGAGTGATTCTGTAGGATCTCAAGATGATTTGTCAACCAAAAAGAAGCTTTTCGATACCAGCCCTCAAGCATGTGCTACAAAGTCATTAAAAAGATTGAGCAGTGAATGTAAGCTCTTGTAATAGTTTTGCTGAAGTTCAAAGTTGATGATTTGTTAAATATTTGAGAAAATTGATATTCTGTAGCTTTTTAAAGATTTTTCCATTGAATTTTCAAAGGACATGAATGATCTTCGATACATAGATGTATCTTGACCTTTGAGCATAGTAGCTTGCCCAGCTTATTTTTAATAAGCGTATTTTGAAATCTGTGTGTGTGTAACACTAGGCGTGATCCCGCATTTTTTCTAGCCTGGATAAAATGCGCGGGAAAATCGAAAAAGAAAAGTAGAGATTTTAGCAATTTTTTAAAAGAAGTCGTTGCATTGCTAATGTTTGGCCCAAAATTTAACCCCTTTTCCCTTGAGAATATTTGACGTTTTTGGGTTTTTTGGGACCCTGGGGTAATTGCCTATTAGAATATAGCAAAATTTCCCAAATTCGCAAATTATTTATTACTTTATGGGGGTAATTGGGACCCAAGTGACGTCATCAAAATGGATCAAACTTTAAAAGTCAATATCTCAGGGTTGGGTTGGAGTTGAGAGGTGGTTGACCCCTCATAGGAACGGAAATTTTATAAGGAATACAATGGGACACATTACAGCATCCAAAAATGAAGTTAAAAACTAAGTTTTTTTTTGGGGCAATTTGACGCAGTGACGTCATCAAAATGAATCAAACTTTAAAAGTCTATATCTCGGGGTTTGGTTGGAGTTGAAAGTTGGTTGACCCCTCATTGGAACGGAAATTTTACAGGGAATACAATGAGAAACATAACAGCATCCAAAAGTAAAGTTAAAAGTTGAGTATATTTTGGGTCAATTCGACCCCCAATGACGTCACAAAAATAGACTTTAAAAGTCTGTATCTCGGAGTTGGGTTGGAGTTGAGAGGTGGTTGACCACTCATAGGAACGGAAATTTTATAAGGAATACAATGCGACACGATACATCATCCAAAAATGAAGTTAAAATTTAAGTACTTTTTTGGGGCAATTTGACCCGGTGACGTCACTAATAAACCTCCAACTACTAACTATATAGATATAAAATATTATATAAATTACTTATTTTATGGTATCTTGATCTTAAAGAGAGCGAAGCGATGTTCCTGTAGCGACATGCGACGCTGGCTTGCCAGCTAGTACCTTATTAGTCGGTAAAGTTGTCAAGTTTGACTTGTTTCTTATTTTTAAGGTGGAACAAAGAAATGATCCTGCCACTATTGACAGCTTTCAGGTTCAATCTCTTTCATTTATATCAATGAATTAATACTGTTCTTTTAAGCCCAAAACTAACACTTACAGTGATCTGTAATGATGCAAGCATTTTGACCTAACATCACGGCAAATGAATCAGTAGAAAACGCCTATTTTTTAAACCATTTAAAAGAATCAAAATTTATGAGGTCTTTGATGAACTAACTTTTTCTAATAATAAGATATGCTTTTTTTGCAGAGAAATCGAGTTAAAAGAAGAGAATTTGAAGACTGTTGTCCAAAAGGTTTTAGAGTAAGACTTTTCTGTTTTCTCTCCATAACTTATTAAATAATTTCTATTGGAGAGGTATTCATTCATTGTCAGATTTGATGGATATCATATGAGAGCTTAATAATATCATGGTTCATGTTTAGGAGTAGTTTAACTTGCCAAGACATTGCTATTTTATCTTTAAATTACACGTTTGATATTTTTGCAGAAGTTTCAATGAAATGGCATTAGAAGAAATTCCATCACTGATTTATCAAGTGCTCTTATTAAGTGTCAAGGTAATCAAATGTTCTTTAAGATACCAACTTGAGATGTAAACTACTTTCTGAATAGTCAGAAAATTAACAGGTCTTCATAGTACCAGCCTCTGGCTACAGGGGCTACAACCAAAATTTTCCTTAAAAAGCTGAGAGCTGGAATTTGATTAAATTTTAGGGGTACCTTTGATTTCAGGGGTACTTATTCTTTGTTCTTGATACATATTATCTTTTTTGGGAACTTTAAAGCCTCGGTTCTATGAGATTCAAAGGTGGTTTAGTTTTAAATTATACTAGGTGCAAAATCACAGGGGTAAAAAATAAAATAACAATTATAATAAATTTTACAATTATTCCTTATAGAGGATAAACTGCTCTTCTGACATCTGTCTCATAGGACGAATCTCAGAGAAAAATGTCAAAAGACAATCCTCAAAACCTTCTGCCGATGGACAGTTACAAAAAAAATTGGTCTAGAGAAACATTTTCACTGCAAATTAATTCTATTGTTGTTAATTCAAATTGTTCTAGTAATGTCTTTGCGGGTACCTACTAATGTATGTTCCGCAGCCCTCTATTTTAGTGGGTGCACCTAGTTTTTCTAAGTATTGATAGACGCTATGGTCTTCTTCAGTATTTTTAGTGTATTGAATTGTAATGAAGGCCTCATGTGCTACTAACTGAATACTGGGGTATTCGGTGGTCACATCTTTCTACTTGTGCATATTTTTGTTTGCTTTAAAGGGTTGTAAAATGGACGTCCTTGATGGCATCGTCACATTTTTCCATCAACAATCAGAAAAGCTTTTGGCTGCTGAAGAACAACATGCTATACTGAGAGATGAAGATGAAATTGAAAAGAATAAAAAAGAATTACTCTCAGTCGAAGGAACTTCTCTTTTACATGTTATGTTCGCTGTGAAACAAGACCAATCTCTGGGCAGGGAATTTGTTAAATATCTGAAGGTATTTCATGAAGCCTTTGATACATGATCCATCAATTGCAAATTTGAACTCAACTTACTGTTTTGTTCTATTGCATAAACTAGCGTTTATCTAAACGTAACCCCATATCTAAACTAGCGTTGCTAAACGTAACTGTTTTTTGTGTTTCATCATTTTAGCCTTTTAAGACCTTTGGCTGTGCAGCTTAGCTCTTATACTATACTTCTTGACTTATGTTAGCAAAATTACTAGTATAAAATGATCTGAATTCAAAATGGATTCATACAAATTCAAATTTCATGGTTTGTTTCTTGGTCAAACTATTTTTTTTAATTTGTTTTGTTTTGATTTGTTTCAGAGTAAAGGTGATGCTGACCAACATAAAATCTCGTCACCTTTTTCCATCGCTCTCATTTTATCCATGACTCAAGTTCATCGACTTGAAGAGCAGGTATTGTTTACTATTATGAGCAATAGTATAATTGTATTGGGATTGGGATTGGCTTGTTTAATTTCATTTTCTCGCCCTTCATTATGGCGACAAAAGAAAATTTAGAATTAAAAGAGATTAAAATTGAGAAAGTTTGCAGGGCGTTTTCTATCTAAATAATTGAAACCAACATTTTTGTGGCTTTTCAAATGAAAAATTATTTTATTTTAAGAAAATGCATTTTCAAATCAAATTAAGTGTTCTATCGGATGGGAAACACGTCGTTTCTATAGGAACTTTCTTTAGTCGGTTCGTCGCAAAAGAACCCGTCTTCATTTTTATAAAACTTGATTTTTCAGTTATTCGATTTTCTGAAGAGCAATATATTGAAAATCTTCAAAGAGGATGAACTTCGAAAATCATCAAAATGGATTAGTGGTGAGTCTTGTCTTTCTTTGTATTTGAAGGAAAAATGGTGCTCAAATTAGAAATGAAAATTTTAAATGTATATAAGCCATAATGAAAAATATACTGTCTTAATGAATGTTCTAGCGTTGAATGCTCATAGGAAAGTTATTTTTTACTAAGAAGCATTAGTTTTCAATTTATCATTTTCATGACGATAATTTAAAAGTACTGAGGTACAAAGTTCTTTCCCCAGATTAATCATCATCATTTTTATTGACACTTAATATATTTATCCACCTTTTATTCTTTTGTACAGAGCTCTTTGCCACAGACTTTCCAATAGAAAAAAATATTTTAAATGTTGCCAAAAACAGGTAATCTTTTGTTATTATTTGCAAAATCGCGAATCATTGGGCAGTTTTTAATAATGAAAAAAATTAATAAGGGAATATTAAGTTAAAGTAATAGCCATGTGTGAACCCCCTTTTTGAATTTGATCAATGTCTTAACGCCTTTTCTATTACCTATCAAGAATATTAAAAAAAATATATATGAACATAGGTCATCCACTGGAAAGGCTTAATGCTTGAGTCAAAATCAATAATTTTCCATTTTCAGCTTTGAGATTAGGTTTCAAGGCTTTTACTCTACCATTTCTCTTTTGCATGTTTTGTTTACAAAAGAAGGTTCCTTCTGCACACTATGTCGAGTAAATCAAGCAAACGGGTCTGTTAGGTGATAGTCCGTTACCATAATCCGAGTACGAGAGCCAAATATTGTTGTATTCTTTTATCTCTTTTTTTTTCATTTTGCAGCAAGACCGGGTGGGATCATGTATCGCATGGACTCATTACACTTGCTTTTAATCTCATCGATACTTATGCTGCAAAACAAAATGGTAAGAATTTTTATTTTTACCTCTTTAACACCACTTTTTTTAATGTTTAAAATAAGTTAGTTTTGACTTGGATTATACGAAAATTTAAAAAATTCGGGGAGAGGAAAAAGCTAAACACGTACAATTTCAACTTTTTGAAATTCCATATTTAATTTGAATTTATCTCCGAGTTTCATGCACTATGTACAATCATCAGATGTAAAAAATTTCATATTTTTAAAACTTTGAGCATGAAATGTTTTTCCGTGCTATGATTTTAGACATTTTCACCATAACATCCGATGCAACCACACCTCAACAGAGAGCTTGCAAACTTGGTGCTCAGGTTATCCAAGAAGTCTTCCAGGTACTTCATTACTTTGGAACGGGTCAAGTTTCAAGTTTTCGGGTTCGAATTGTTTCAATCTCAGGTTATGCTCTTCTTTGACCCAGATTGTCAACTGGACAACGTAAGAGGTGACCTCGCTATCATGATATCAGGAAACAAACGACTTTACCAACTAGGCCACGACTTTGCTCAGTTTTCTAACGATTTAATAATCAGGTTTCTTTTTCAGACACAAGACACTTATAGAGGAGCGATTCTTGAACAGATTCTGGATTTAATCATCACGCGATCATCATTAAGTCAGCAACACTATCTAGGTAATTGTTTTCTTTAATTCGTCTCATATTAGACTGAAACTTCAGTGAACCTGCTTATGATTTGATCAGAGTAAGCGTTTGTCTTATTGCTACGACTTTGGTTGATTTCTCCTCTATTTTTAGATCTGTTGTCATCACTTGTATCAAAAGTTCCACAAATTGTTATTGATTGTTTGGCCAAGGTATAAATTTTTGTCTTTATGCAGTTGCTTGCGTTTAAAGGTTTAAATAAATGTCATGGTTTGGTAATTCAATTGTCATTTAACGTATATCCTAAGTATTAGTGCTGGTTATTGTCTCCTAAAACTGAGTCTGAGGGCCGTTAACTTTAATGAATCATAAGATATATTGTCTGATTTCTGTTTTTAGTTTCGAGAAGTGTTTGATTACATTCCCATGGTTACGGTACAGACTGCTGAAGGAATTTTACGTGCAGTCTTGGTAAGATCTTATTAACTTTTAATTCGCAATCACCGTAAGCATCTTAGGTACCAAAGATATTTTTTATGCTACAGTATCCCTATAATACCGGGTGTTTCATAAAAAAAGAGAACAAGTTTGAAGAAAAGTAAAAAATTTATGAATGTGATTTTGAAAAATCTTTCCTTGGGCTAGTATTTTTATGATAAATAAAATAACCAGAAGCGACATGTTTTTTATTTAAAATATCGAATATATAGTTTTTTGAATGTGATTTTATTTTCATTGGAAAGCAGAAGGGCTAACTTAAGTTTTGAGCTATCATACTTTGAATTTGCTTAAGGTTTGCAAAAGATATTGAGAAAAACACGTAATCTTCGACAAGAAAGGGGTAATTATGCACCTCGTTTCCAAATCATGGTTGGTGTGATTCTTAAACCTTAAGATATAATTAAATTGGTTTGGATACGAGATGAATTTTTGCATCTCGAAAATGCATTATTTATACTTTCTTGGTTTAAGAGCCTTAGACTGAGCAACTATTTGTCTTATTTTTTTCTAGCCTTTGATGCGAGTGAGCATGTCTATCAAAGATTCTCTTATACTGGTGTTAAGAAAATCAATGTTTTCAAAGTAAGAATAAAAACGTTTGTCCCTTTACTTGTTTCACTTGTTTCAAATTTACCTTAAACTTAGATTAGGTATTTTTTTACTATACTAAATGAATATAAAAAATCAATCATGACCATATAGAGATTCATAATAGACAAAAGATTAAAACTCATTCCAGAGGCTCAGAGTATAAACTCAAAATAGACAAACGACGTCTAGAGCATTTTAAGATAATTATTGAAAGTTTTTTATTGGGCTTTTCCAGAAAAAGATCATATTTCCACTGTTGAGGATGTCGATTTTCCTTAACACCAACCCCCCTTGATATCCGTGCCGAAAATTTCGAACCCCCTGGATATCCTAGGATATTGAAAAATTTGAACCCCAACCCCCTGGATATCCTTGGTCTTCAGATTCTTACCCCCTGGATATCCTAGGACGTTGAAAATTTTGAACCCCAACCCCCTGAATATCCTTGGTCTTCAGATTCTTACCCCCTGGATATCCTAGGACGTTGAAAATTTCGGACCCCCTGGATATCCTATTTTTATCCTCAATAGGGGGGGGGGGTACGGACTTTTCTGCAAAAGTTCATCTTTTTATTTTTTTACTTTTTTAGAAACTTAGAATCCAGAAAGATCGCAGTGATGGGCTTCCTGCTTGTCCTGAAGCATTTCAAAGTAATTTTGTTTCCTTATTGAAGTGCTTGTGCAAGGAATTACTTAAGATCGACTATAAGTACTTGTTATCGCACAATACCGAGTACAATATGGAACATATTTTTCGAGTTTTGATTTTTCGTCATATTTTCCGAGCCTTTAGGCGAGAAAAATATATCCACATATTGTACGAGTAAAGTGTGATAACTAGTTTATTGTCAACTCTTTTTCTCTTTTTGTGTTTTTTCTTTTCTCTATGTTTTTCTCTCTTTTTATTTTGAGTGAAATTGACATCTAAACATTCGAAAAGAAAATCGAATGGTCGTTAATCATTTT
>JAUJPO010078673.1:0-25152 GCA_032270745.1 Tiaropsis multicirrata
ACTGTATATATGGTACATTTTATTAAGCATTTTTAGACCCAGTCAACTGAGGCTCTGGGAAATATATTTCTATTTCATAAGCTTAAAGTTAAAGGTTCATCTAAGTTAAAGTTTCATCTAAGTTAAAGGTTCATCTAAGTTAAAGGTTCATCTAAGTTAAAGGTTCATCTATGTTAAAGGTTCATCTCAGTTAAAAGTTCATCTAAGTTAAAGTTTCATCTAAACTAAGTTAAAGGTTCTTGCTGACCCAATGCTGAATCAGCATTATTCACCGTATCACCTCTATGCGGAATGCGGGAAATCGAGTCAGCAATGAAGCTAGTTCGAAGGCTGTTTTGTTCCATGGTTATTGTATGAATTATCATTGTCACAAACCCCAGATACCGTGGTTTGAAGTTATAGTTAGCATATGTACCTTGCCAGTATGTCGGTGCAAGACAGATTAGATCCTTAAGGGCTTAAATACGAAGATATTTTCTTCAACTTTGAATCCCTTCAAATCACGTTATATCCTCCAGACCTATCCCTGTACAATTTCTCTGTAGCAGCTCATTACTCTCTATTTTAGAATCTTGAATCGAAGCTTGAAGAACAAATTGAGATAACACAAGCCAAAGAAGATAAGCTTCACGAGTTTGAAATGGAAATTGCAAGACTTGAAAGTGTAAGTCGTAGGCTTGAGAATACACTTTTTTACAGACTACCGCCGGGTGTCTCACAGAAATGTTTAAGTATTTTTAGGCCTCGTTGAGCCGAACAAATGGTTTTCTAATTAATATATTTATTGATTTCATTAGAAAGAGAAAAGTCTAACTGAAATTTTGAGGTATAACTTTTATTTACCAATAAGTTTTTAAAGTAAAAAGTCACGTTTGAAAAAGTGTGGGGGTATCAAATTAGGCATTTTTGATGTTTTAACGGAATTCTTTTTTGAAAAATTGCAAAAAATTGTCAAATTTTTCTTCTTTTCCTACTTGGTAATTCTATTTCACAAATATTTTTTTTCAAATCATTAAATATCACTTATGAAGTCGTAAAACTCTTAAAAACGTGCCATTTTGAGGAAATAATTGCTTAATTTGATACCCCTTTTTTGACGTATTTTTGCACTTTTTCAAATGTGACTTTTTACTTTAAAAGCTTAAAACTTGGTAAATACTGAACCAAATTTAAAAAGACTCTTCCTCTTTCTAATAAAATAAATATTAATTAGAAAATCATTTGTTCGGCTCCACGGGGCCACCAAACACTTAAACCTTTTTTTGTGAGTCACCCGATAAAGAGTGACCTTATAATTTTAGGTAAGGTAAGGAGCCAAATTTTTACAATCAGATTTTGTATATTTAACGACCATTGAAATGTCTAAATACCTAGTTAGAGCATTCTGTGCTTTTTTTCAACAGGAGCACGCTTCCAAATTACGCGAATCAATGAATACTTTACGTAACAAAGAAAGTACGGTGTCCAAGCTAGAAGCTAAAATAAAGAAACTGGAAGCTGTGAGTAGTATTATTAATAATTCCACGATTAAGCAGTAAGTAAGTTAGTTAAACGGGTCAGTAGCGGCCACACAGCGTAGAAGTCTTTTTCTTGGTTTAAGCTTCAAACAAACTTCCTGCCCCCTGGAACAGCTCATAATATTTCTGAATAAGATTTGTGACTACTGTACACGTTTTTTTATAGGAACATTCAAATTCAAAGAAGCCTTTTAATTTTCTTCACTTTTTTTGGTTCCAAGCCTTAAAATGTTCTTAAAATGTTCTTAATTAAGTCTTTTAATTCATGTGTACATAATCAACAATGAAAAAATCTTCGTATTTCCAAGTCTATTCCTCTTTCACTTGCGCTAGACTACTGATGGGTAGATATAGACTGACTGAGGCAGAGCGCCACGCCTACCCTCAGCTCCCAGTGACTCAACGCACAATTCAGCTTACCCACATATTCTTTGCTTCTCATTCAATATTACTCTACGTGTTCAGACAGGTCCCGTCGAAAAATCCGTGTAAACTCGGTTTTGACATCTGATTATGAAAATATAGACCTTTTTTTAGAGGGTCAGAAAAAGTAGGTGCCGTTATTTCCGTTCTTTCGTATTGACTCATCTCGTAGTTCCATAATGCCGAATTTTTGACAATACTTTTATAATCAGGAGTCAAAACGACTATACGCGGATTGTCCGACGGGACAGAATTGTTTCTTGGGGTTTTTTTAAAGCATTTTGTAAGCCTTTTGTCAGTTGTTGCAAAAAAAGTGCTAGGTGTTTCTGTTGTTGTTTTGTTTCAGAATATAGGACTGTAGATTTATCCAAAAAGCCTTGTTGTTTGTGAGGTCGCGAACCTGCCAACTCAACCCGTAAACGAGTTTGAAGAACGAAGCATCGAGACAAAAATTTGTCTCTTTTATTCAAGTGTTTTTTAGGGACTTTGTAGTAAAGAACGACGTGGTCTCAAATTGTTATACGGGCTTTCTAAAATATTTAGTGTTATACTTTCACTTTAGAATAATCGTGATGGCACAAAGAAATTCGAGAAATTCAGTACAGAGAAAGATCGCTTGTTGATGCAAATGAATGAAGATCGTGATAAAGAAGTCAAGGTGAATTCATTATTTCCCTGTGTCTTCCTTTTAAAGGAGGGATAACCTGGAGGTTTAAGCGTCAGACTCGATATTCTTTGAAATATGAAAATAAGTCGCAAAACCCACAATGCCTTGTTTAGCGTTACAACGTTATTTAAATTTAAATAGCAGATATGGTTATATTATTCTAACTTGAGACCAGAGGTCGTTTGGCAGTAGTCTAACCAGGGATAGCGCAAATTTGTGTAGAAATCATGTTGTCTAAATCTACAGGTCTACGTCATTGACGTCAAAAACTGGATGTCCTAATAGCGAATGCACGGCCTGTGCTGTAGATTTAGAACGCAATTAGAAGTGCAATTTTTTACGAACATAACTATTGATAACGCAAATATAGTTAATTGATGCATCGCAAAATTATGTTCTCCAACACAAATCCTGCCTACCTCACACTGGTTTTTGCCAATTTTAAAATAATTTTTCTTTCTTGGAAGAGCAACAAATGGCATGGGTTTTTCCAGAAAAATAATTCACATCCATTTTCGAGAGCTGTTCCTCCAAGTAAAACAAACAAATCCAGAATAATCTTCACTCGACCCCATAGGATTTCCAACATCTCACAGACATTTTTGCGTTACCCCCGGCTCCAATAATGTCCACTGGACTTTCCCCAGATTTTGGTGTACCCCTTCGGAAATTCACCACATTTTATGAATTGACCCCTCGGACAGGAAAATCCTCAACAGTGTACTGGAAAAGCCCAATTACAACCTTTTTCATCATCATTTTTGTTACACCAGGATTTGAAAAGGAGATTACGTTCAGAAGAAGAAAAGACGACCGTTACAGTAACCCAAGTGAAAGAGATCAAACGAAAAAGCTCCGAAATGAAGGTGAAAACTTTGTAATGTATTGAGGATTTGTATTTGTATACTATTGTCTTAATCCCAGAGGTTGTGGGGTTGCCAATTTGAGCCCACTCAAGTTTTCCGTAGTGAAGTCTCTTAAACGAGATTGGAGAACGAAGCATCGAGACATAAATTTGTCTCTTTTATTCAAGACATTTTAGAGACTTTCGTATCATATATAAGGCTTTGAAAGCCAAAAAGTTGAGAACATTTTATCTTATTGTCTTCTTAGGAAGATTTCTGAAAACAAAATTGCTTGAAAACATTTGAAAAAGGTTTTTTTTAGAGCAATTTAGAACATGCTCTTAAGTAAGGCTTGATTTCAGCAAAGATATTTCTGCCCCCCCCCCCCCCACACTTTATCACAGTGTATGGTTAGCTATCTCCCCGTTCCCATGCATGCCAAAATTTAGTTGACAACAATCAGGTCCATAAATTTTACAAAGGGTAGACCCGGTAGGTCGGGTAGATATTTCTTAAATGTGTAAGGTATGTCATAAATAGAAGTTATGGAAATTGTGGACCTGCCAATTTTAGACCATACTCAAATTTTCCGTTGTAAAATATTTTAAAAAACGTAATGGATGAATAAATAGTTTTTTGGGGGTTTTTAAAACATAAAAAAAATGTTCTAGGTGTTTTGTTGTTGTTTTGTTTCAGAATTTACGACTGTAGATTTAACCAAAAAGCCTTGTTGTTTGTGAGGTCGTGAACCTGCCAATTTGAGACGTCTCTTTTACTCAAGCGATTTTTAGAGACTTTTGTAATAAAGAACGAAATGGTCTCAAATTGGAAGATGCGAATCTTATGTATAAGTCGAGTGAGTTTCTTTCGCCCCCTCTCTATTGTGGGAAAAATATATCTTAGTTTCCTTCTGCTGCTTTTGAGAACTCTAGTTTGCTGGGTCAGTATTTTTGTTGCCCCCTCCCTGGGATGACTGCCATTTATGATTCATGATAATTCATCCTGGTTATGCTTTCTTCTCGCATACCCCTAGCACGGTATACTTTAATATTAAAAAAAAACGATACAAAAACATTTGTATACATTTTCTATTCTCTGAATATATGAACCCAGTATGCATAATTTAAGAAAGATTTCATCACATTTCGTATTTAATAATTAATTTTTTTCACACCGAAAAACAAAGGCATTGCAACAGAACGACTTTAAATTTTTAACGTTATTTTTTGGCAAGTAGATATTTCAGCTTAGTACAATGTTGCAATGCTGGCTGAATTAGCATTAAAATATTTATACCTTTGCCGCCTTTGTATTAGCCAGTATCTGGCCTTTATTTATTCACTGCATATGAAAATAAAACGTATGTACAGGCTACTACTGTCTTTTGGTGGTAATTTGGATGAATAAGGCATTTTTTGCCTCTCCATACCAACAAATGCGTGTGCTTTTCAGAGGTTCGGAAAAATCGAACATTCCATTATAAGAAATATCGAATGTTTCATGTAAGGCTGCATTGGAATTTCAAATCAATCCCAAAGAGTTTTAAGAAAACATTTAAGCTCTAACATGATAAATCAACAATGCCGTGTAAACACATACATGAACTTTACGGAAAGCTGAGTCAGCACTTTCGAAAAAAACCTTTTGGACCTAACTGGAGTGGAGGTCCTATAAAGTAACTTTTGCACGGTCGCTCGTTCGCTATTATAGTGTTTCTCGAGATTGGTTCATTAGTTTTCCATAGGTTTTTTTTTACAATACGAGGTTTTTGCGGATTTTCCTAAGATCGGTTCTTAGTTTTTCCTGATTTTTTACACAAATATGGATATTTGAATATGGACATTTTTTTCGGCGGGCAGCAGGTAGACAAGGGGAAGTTGTTAATTCTAATTATTATATTAAAGCTATCCACTCTTTTCCCAGAAATCATACGAATCACGCCTCAAGAAACGTGAAAAGGAATACAAACAACAGAAATATTTATTGGAGAAAATGTTGGAGCTGGTCAACGAAAAATCACCCTCCTTGCTGCGTCAATTGCAAGATGAAATTGATTTTGATCAAAACAGTAGCTCCTCTGGTAGATCGTAAGTGTTATTGTTTTTCAAAATAATAGCGAGGTTACGCAAGAAGCTATCTGCGACATTTGACGCGGCCTGTACATAAACTTTCGTTTACAAGTTTTGTTGAGACGAATTATGTACAGGCTGACCTATACGCGTCTAAGGGCCTTAATATCCTCTTGCGTAACCTCGCTATTAAGTCGGACTTAACCTCGCTTGAATGGCATATGTAACCCCTTGAATAGTCAGGAATGATATAGATTTGTAGCTGGCTAAACAAGGGGTGTTTATGGATTGAAAATTCCTTATCGGACAAAAAAATGTCAGACAAAAGTGACGTAATGTTTTGAAGCTAACGAAAATTTTGTCCGACGAATAATTTAGTCCGACGAAAAAAAAGTCAAAAAAAAAAGTTTTTGGGCTAAAATTTGCGTTTTTTTGGACAAAAGTGACAAAAATATTTGTGGGTGACGAAAATTATGTCCGACGAAAAATTAGCCCGACATTGTTTTGTCCGATAAGGTATGGTATCTTACTGTCCATGTTAGTCTTTATAAGACAAACAAACAAACTATAAAAAAATAACAACGCAATTATAATAACATTAATTAGTTGATGCTTTTAGGATAATTGTTGCATTCTGCAGAGAATGAATGATTACTGATAGATAGAGAAAAAACACAAGTAAACAAACTAAATATCATTAATTGAGATATATGAGTCTAGAGCTTTTCAGCATGACACATTTCATTAAACATAACGTTATAGACCGTGCCTTCTCCGTTATCAATGTAGTTTAGGCTAGTTTTTAGCTTGAAATTGGCTACTTGAAAGTATGAAAAATAAACATGCATGGACAAAAGTTTTTGGTCCATAAACAATTTACCTACTTGCAGGCCCTCACACTCATCAAAAGCCAAAACGTTTGACAATAATTCTGTACCTCATATGATATTTTATAATTTTATGGCTAGCCCTGTAAATCTGAGGTGACATAATTATTTTCATAATTGTCATATGCATACCTTATTCGCTCAGTGGCCAACCACCAAACTCTTGACCGCATCTTGTGTGGGTGTTTCAAGCATGACCTAGAAAACGAATAAAAACAATTTTTGCTGTTGTTATGTCTACACATCTTTTTATAAGAACAAAGTATATAAGAACGTAAGGCTTCGAGGTCAAAATATTAAGAACATGTTAAGAACATTTGGAGGCTTTGGAGAATCAGGAGTATAGAAATAGGAACATTTTTTTACATTTTTGACTACATACACATGAGTTAAAAGACTTAATTAAGAACATTTTAAGAACATTTTAAGGCTTGAAACCAAAAAAGCTAAGAACATTAGAAGGCTTCTTCAAATTTAAACGTTCTTATAAAAAAAGGTGTATTTGTTTACATCATCTTTAGCCGCCTGTCTAACTTTCCATAGTTACTATTGCAAAAAGATTGTCAGTAAAGGTTGCTCCGGTCAATAAAAACGGTATCACTTATTATTTACTTTTTGTCTCCTTTATCTTTTTGCAACAAACTTTAGTATGTTTTAGTTTTGAATATTGTGCCTGACAAACTTAGGGGGAAATCTTTTCATATCAGAAATAATCTGAAATATATTTTTCAATTGTTAGACATTCAAAACGAAAGTGATTACGATATCCTTTCTACCAGACAGAAAAATTCAAAATGGCGCCAAAAAAAAAGACCTCAGGGTCTGATATTTCTATTCATTCAGCACGTGTCTTTAGTATATCGTTAACGTTAATTTACGGAAATTTTTACGAAATGTCGTCTCCAACTATAATTGGAATGACCCTATTAAGTTTCGAAATCAAAATCGTTTTAATGCATAGATGCTGATAGACAGTCTCCACAAATTTTTAGGGTCAATTTCATTTTTAATGTGTTTCCGGTTTTGAGCCGCTGCAGCATCTTAGTAAGTATTGTTTTATTTTTCACGCACAAAATATTGATGCACTAGAATTAATGATTCTAATTTCAAATTAACGCAAAAAAAATGGAGACACTACTTTTTTTCGCGATAAAGTGCTTTTTGAATACGCTTCCTGTGAGACCGGACGGACATACATACACGCTTTTCTTTTATAAAAATAGTTTCTATAAGAATAAGGGTGAGAATTTGTATTTAGAACAATAGGTCTATTGTTTAAAACAATAGAACAATAATGCACACCCTCAACGAAAAAAATTATTCTCATAAAAAACAAGCATAGAAATTAAAAAAGGACAAATAGATACAAAATGATGGGAGTAGCACCCAGTGCAATTAGGGGGATAATGAGTTATTAAAGAGCTTTGCTGGCGACCTCATATAACAACACAGACGACCCATTATCAAGTCTAATGTTTGTCATTTGAAGTATTTCCTAACCAATATTTAGAAACTGCTTTTTCCTCGACAAGGTATATCACATACACGTTTTTTAATAAGAACAAAGTATATAAGAACATAAGGCTTCGTGGTCAAACAAAGAACATGTTGAGAACATTTGGAGGCTTTGGAGAATCAAGAGTATAGAAATAAGAACATTTTTTTTCATTTTTGATTCTGTACACATAAGTTAAAAGACTTAATTAAGAACATTTTAAAGCTTGAAACCAAAAAAGCTAAGAACATTAGAAGGCTTCTTCGAATTTTAATGTTCTTATAAAAAACGTGTAAAAATTATTAGTTACAATACTTGTGTGTTTTCGAGATAAATGTTTTTATATAAGAACAAACCATATAAGAACAAAAGATTTCAAAAGCCGAAAAAGTTAAGAACATTTTATGCCTTCTGGCGGGAAAATGTTTTTAAATATTGCTTGAAAACAGCTAAATTGGCTCCTTTTCAATAAATTACGAACATATTGAGAACATATTAGGAACAGTTGATTTTTAGAAACTTAAGAACATCCCAAGGCTTTCTTTGATGGTCACAATGTTCTAATAAAATAAATGCGTGTAGTGGCGCTATTCCTCCTCCGCTATACCAGGAGAAAGAAAAAAACAGTTGAAAATTAATAACAATTTATGATCATTTAGAGATAATCATTGTATGCTATTGGAGCCTTTAAAACTCACGATCATTAAGTACTAATTCAAAATAATGTAAACAAGCGGCAACAACTTCATTCTAACGGAAACTTAATTTGAACAAAAAGTCAGCCTCAAAGTATTTTGCCAAGAAAGAAAAGATCAGAGAGTATAGAATTTATGCCATAATGATTCTCCTTAACCGATGGCATTAGGTATAATTATACTGTGGTCCTTTTAATCTTTAATTTTAATCAGTTTTGTTTGTAAACAACTTTTTAGCAGTCGTTCACTGTATGTCTTGCTGCCTGTTATAACGGAAATTTCCGGTCCTCGAATTGGCCATATGATTTGACATGTTTATCATTTCCTGTATTGTTTGCATGTCTATCTTATTTGTATTGTCTAGCTTCTGTCTATGGCGTACGGTTTTTGGTTTTAATATATCACCCTCCAATTGGCCATAGGCTTTGACATGTTTATAATTTCCGTATCTCTATTTGTCTTATTTATTGTGTCTAGCTTCTGTCTATGTATGCGTACGGTTTTTGCTTTTGTTATGTCCACACTGCTACCTCGTCAGCTTGCGGTCAGATTCAGCAAGGATGGAAAAACACCCTGGTGAAAGATGTGTCTCTATAGTCTATTACCTTAAAATGGCTTCTGTTTGCATTTTGGTCACAAAAAATACCGAAATGCTATACCAATACCCAGTTATTAAAAACAACTTGACTCAAAATAGGCTGGTAAATACATCAGTAAAAGAATTATACAGGTGGTTAAGGGGTGAAAGGATAACATTTTTCTCATAATTTACTTACGGAAATATTCAACCACCGGACACCCCGAAACAATCGTCGACTTGACTCCTCTGACATGACCCGGACATGACCCAATTCAAGTTACCCCTGGACACGTAGTTTCCGCCCCTGGAATAAATTCTCTCTAGAACCAGTAAACAAAATGAACTAAACTTTAGCCTGAATGAACCTTATTCATTCTAAATGGGACCTGTTTTTGTTTGTTTTATCACAGCTTTGGTACCGTTAAACATAGAGGAAGGAAAGGTTTTAGTTTGAATGAATTCAGGGAATGAATTAAATTTCAGGACTTTGTGTCATAATGTATCTCTAGTTTTGGACCGTTAAGGACCGTTTAAATTAAATGATGATCTGGTCAAAAAGTCCGGACGCCTATTGTTATTTAAACGCTTTACGTTATGTTGTTAAATACGTTAATGAATGAACTAAAAGCTGAGAATTCATTTGAACTAAATTTTGCTAAACCTACAACTTCGGACAAAAGATTTATGGGTTTAAAGTTTACAGACCTTGAACTAAATTTGATTAAAATCCATTTGAGTCGAAAAAACAATTATATATTGTCAAATACAAATACAGTATCATCATCAATCAATTCAACTGCACCTAAATTCTTGAGGTATGCAAAATAACTGTTGGCCTCGTGTCCAAATCACGATCGGTGTGATGCTTAAACCTCAAGTGACATCTTGAGTTTTTGCGTTTTTGTTTTGGTGCTATATTTAATCCTTTAGGAATACAAATTGATAAGTGTAATATCGAAACATGTTTTTTGCATCTCGAGATAAGTGCATTACTATAGAGGAGTGAAATCTTCAATTTACAAGAGCATCATACGATACAAACCCTCGCCCAAGGAACGTTGTTTTAACGTCCAAACAACGTTGTTTCAACGTCAGAATGTTATTTGGACGTTAAAAGAATGTTGGAATAACGTTGTATGCCTGCTGGGAGGGTATGGCCAACAATTACTTGGTGCATCTCGAGATAAGTGCATTACTATTGGCGAGGTGAAGTCATCAGAAAAAGAGCATACGATACCAGGAATACCAGTGTTAGGATATTCAAATGTGTACGCAGCTCGACCTTCAAATGTGCACGAATTTGTAGATTTGCAAGTTACGCAAACAAGATCGAATAAAATCGAGACATTCTCATTACAGTAGAGGATCAATATTAAATATTGATTTTTGATATCTAACGCGATCTAACGGTGTGTAAATTTAATAATAAAACAAGAGGGCGCCCGGTGAATGACGTCAAACTATAGAAGGGTGTCTTCTCGATGATAAATAAAACACATAACGGCGGTGATCCTGTTGTGTTTCTAGTTGTCCCTCTTATTTAATTTAAACACTTGATTTCACAGTGGGTGAGCTCTTAATGACAAACCGTGAAAAGTGGTGACTGATTTGCTTTTATTTGTAAGAAACAAGTATGAAGATCGTAGTGCCTTTTTTTTAATTTCTTAATCCTTTTAAGATTAAATCATACTCGGGTAATCATACTTGAAATTGAAGTGTGTCTTTACGCATCTTATACATTATATGCTCGCTCTCTTATCTATGACTTGTTCAAGTCATGTCATCTTCCTAATGTATGCCATCTATGACTTGTTCAAGTCCATGTCATCTTCCTAATGTATGCAATCTATGACTGGTTCAAGTTATCTTCTTAATATGCCAACAGAAGAAAAAGGTTTCAATGAATCAGGGTTAAACATAGCAAAATAAAAAACAGGATTTTTCTTCCAACTTCGGGATTAAATATTATCACCCGAGGACCAAATTGGATTTACTATTATCTTTTTTTGTTTTGACCGTTTATCCTTTATTTAATTTACCTTTTGATAAACCATAAACATCAAGTTCTAGCTAAACATATGTTAGCTTTTCTTTTCAATGGGTTTTCTCAAATCTAATTTGCCTAAAGCCCTACCAAGTGTTCTTGAAGCCGCAAGACAATGAGTTGATGACGTCAAACATTACAATGATGTTTGTTGTGACTTTATTGTCAATAAACCGGTGAGTCTTTTTTTCTTCAATTTTTCCATGGATTAGTAGTTTAATTTGATTTAATAATGGAATCTAAAAACATTTAATGTTGTCCCGTTAAGCCATGTTGACATAACAGCCTGTTTGACCTTAATTCGTTTGTTGGTTCGTTTTCGTCTCAGACTTATGCTTTGCAAACTATGTTATGATTAACAATACAGTATATACTTTGAAGATTTATGACTTGTTCAAGTCATGTCATCTTCTTAATGTATGCCATCATGACTTGTTCAAGTCATCTTATGACTTGTTCAAGTCATGTCATCTTCTACTTTGAAGATTTAGATATAGGATATCCTCAACAGGAGTGGTACGGGTTGTTTCTGGAAAAGCCCCCATTCAACTCCCATTCAACTACTTCAAAAAACGTGAGAGTCTTTAAAAGAAACGCCTTAAAAGAAATTATTCTATTTTGCGCCATCTTGTCTTGCTCATCAACAAACATACAACAATTTTTCCAGTGTTTCACATTATACTACCACCACGCAGTGACGTAAAAGGAGATTGCAAACAAATACGTTTTTTATACAAGAACAAACCATTTAAGAACAAAAGGCTTCAAAAAGTTGCGAGGGCAATTCTAAGAAAACATAAAAAATATTCAGTAAAATTAAGAACATGTTAAGAACGTTTAAGGCTTGATTTCAAGAAGGTTAAGAACCATCCAAAGGCTTCTATTGGTCAGCACAATGACAGCGCTCTAATAAAAAGCGCTTACTTTCAGATTCTTTTTATAAGAACAAACCATATAATAAGTAAGATATATTATAAAGTAAGAACATTTTTAGGCTCAAATACCCAAAATTACTTGTAAAATTTCTTAAAAATAGTATATTTTACACAAATTAAGACTATTTTTGGGCTTAAATTCAGAAAAGTTAAGAACATCTGAAGGCTTCCTCCACTCACGATGTTCTTATAAAAAAACGTGTACTTTCAGTTTTTTGAGGTAATCAGTTGTGATCTATGTAACGTAATTTCGGTTTCAAATTTTGCGATAAAAAATATGACAGCTTTCGGAACTTCCTTTGGAATAGCAAGGATAAAGAAGGTTGTATCTATCTGTCAGGTATTCGGTTGTCCAAAAACTAAGACTATAATTTATAGTCTTAGTTTTTGGCAATTATTTAAAACGCTTTAAAGAAATGGCATTTGTTACCTTGATGTTGCTTTGATAAAGCAAAAAAAGTTCAACAAGTTTGATAATATTTAGAGAAAAATAATCTAAATATTCAATAACTTAAATATGCGTGACCTCTTAATTTTATGTAAAAATGTCAAAACCTTTAAACAATGTTCGACTGTCAAAAAAAGAAAAATTAAATAAATTGCGCATTTGCCTAAAGAATTGCGCTGTTAAAAACGTGATGGATTACGCAAGAATCTGAAACAGTACATTCTTTGTCAAAGTAAAAGTTATATCAATGACTTTGTATTATATAATCCAAATCTGTCAATAGGTTTTATAACGTGAACATGTTTTTATCGATTTCGCTATCTATAATTGCAGGAAATGGCAGAATAGAATTTAAGTTAAATCTGATTGCCTGGCTCCTGCTCCTGAAAGGAGATTAACTAAATCTTAAATTTAGATATGTCGGGAAAGATTTGTCTAAAAAACAATGAAAACAAGATTTCGAAATAGAACTTTTTAGACCATCTGCCGCATTTGTCGCTAAAGCAGCCTATGAAAAAAAAATCCTTCTAAGATTTAAACATAGAATTAGCAGAAGTATATTTTGTTGCTCTAACTTATTTTGATTCCTGAAAAATTTCTCTCTTCGGATGAAAAAATAAGGTAAAACATGGCATCTATAAGTATATATAAGTATAAGTATAAGAAAATTTAAATTTTTTAAATTTATTTCATGAAAATCTCCAACAAGGAAACGATAAAACCAAAGAATAAAGGCTGATGCTTCAAGAAATATAAATCTGTTTTGGTTGGAGTAGAGTTAATCTCAAAGCTTGGTTAGCACCTTACATAACGGAATTTTCCAGAAAAAATCCATATTCCCAAAGTTGAGGATGTCGAATTTTCTTAACACCAACCCTTCTGGATATCCATGCCGAAAATTTCGAACCCCCCTGGATATCCTTGGTCCTCAGATTCTTACCCCCTTGGATATCCTAGGATATTGAAAATTTCGAACCCTCTGGATATCCTTGGTCTTCAAATTCTTACCCCCTTGGATATCCTAGGATATTGAAAATTTCGGACCCCTGGATGTCCTACAATCTCAACAGGGGGAGATGGACTTTTCCAAACACACAAATAAGTCCAGCGGTAGTTTGTTTGCACAATTAACCATACTTACAAATAGAAAAATAGTTTTTCGGAGGAAAGTCTATTCAGACAACCACTCCCTCACTGAATATTATATATTGGTTTTTCGTGATTCTGGCAAAGGCCAAGCACGCCCAGGTGCACTATAAGGGTACAAATTTTGAGAAAATGTAGAAAATCTTTGCCAAAACTGGGGGAAAATGTCCGAAAAATGCACTGTAAGGGTCGGTTTTTCAGCAAATTTCGCACTACACTGTAAGGGTCCGATTTTGAGACCCCAATTTCTGTCCGAACGTACGGTAATTTCGAGATGGAGTGACCCCCCCCCCCTGGGGTATATCATTTGAATTCTGAAATGCTATTGACCTGAATTTTCGGCGGGTACGATCCAAAGACATGCTTAGGTACATGCTAGCAGTTGATTGAATCATCGACATAGGAATAAATGGACTTTCAAACGTCTTTTGTTAAATTTTTGTTCATGGCATTCAAAACCCATGAATATATAATTTGATGGAATTTGGACGGATGTTTTGTAACTACTTTAGGTGTACAAACTTTGCGGCAATGCGGATGGCTTCTAAGAAACAATAGATGTTGAAAGCCCATTTATTCCTTTGTCGATGATGAATGGATCAGGTATGTTCCTGTATGTTGTCCGCTAGTTATCGAAACGGCGGCTCGTAATGTTTGTTTTTATTTACGAGAGGTAATATCACTTTTCTTCTAATGCTTAGAAACGAACATCTCTAAAAAAACACATCTAATTTTTCCGAAAAACTCTGTACTTTGCAACGCGTCTACTTCCGCTCTATCACCGTGTCTACACAATTCTTTTTTCACAATACACAATAAAATTCAAAGAAGCCTTTTTTGGTTTCAGGCCTTAAATTGTTCTTATTTCCATATTCTTGATTTCCAAAGCCAAATGTTCTTAACATGTTCTTAATTTTTTGACCTCGAAACCTTCTGTTCTTATGTACTTTGTTCTTATAAAAAAAACGTTTATTCTCTTACAAAAATGAAAACACCCTTTTCCCGTGTTAAGTAAAAACGTGCATTTTGTTTTCGTAAAAAAATAATGGAGATGCAATATGGTGTCGTCGTTACGAACTAGCCTGCAATATAATATATCGTTTTCGTAATTCATACGTATCTTCATAAAAATTGTTAATCTTCCGCCGCATGTAATGGAAATCATAGACCTACCAAGACGAATGAAGAGATAATGAAAGCCGTTTAGAAATTGGAAAATTAATTTTGAATAATGATCTTGAGCGGTGGTGAAAACAGAACAAATTTCACGGAGAGTGTTGCTTTGGTTCCATATTCTTTGCTTGGGAGTTAACACTCTACTTCAAAGCCTAAAAGTACCTTCTGTATCTGGCTCTGATCTTGAGGCCTTTGACCTTTGACCAGCTAGCGGTGATCCAAATCACGCGTCAAATTTCAGGTTCGAACATGCATCACAAAAAATGACCATAATCGAAGCTCATCACGCCATTTCGGCGATACAGTCTAGAAGTCCGTGTTATAACGCATCACGCTCCAAAACTCTGTCAAATCAAAATCACACATTGAAACTGCCAATCACGTAATTATGCAAACCACTTGGGGAGGGGGCTCTTTTATGGGGGCACTGGACTCATTCCAGAGCAAATATTCTCATCATCCAGGGTATACCAGTAGGATCACACTTATCTTCGTGGGACCATGGGAATGTTTCATTATTTTATCGATGTTACAGCGTTACACCACACTTGTTACATAACTGCTTCATTATAATCAAAGGTATTGAAAATTGACGAAGCAATAGTATGATTTTGGGTGGGATTAAGGATTAATTATCGATTTTTAGTGACACGCCCTATGGTGATTTCTTTTCTTTTAAAATTGGATTATGTAGAACGTTTCGTTATACCGTCCCGTATTTACAAGAAATCCTGGTTAATATTCCTGGCAAGAATTCCAAGATACCATATAAGATCTTCTTAAGACCCTGTCAAAAAACATGTAACCCAGTGTTGACACATGCCGTTTTTTTCAACGTTCTTCAAACGTCAAAATAACGTTCTGACGTGTTGAAACAACGTTGTTTGTGGACATCAAAACAACGTTCCGAGCCTGTTGGTTAAGGACTTACCAGGACAGGGAGGTCGTCATCCATAATATTTGTGTTTGTGATTACTTTAAGATTATTATGATTTTTATCTTCAAAATCACATATGTTGATAAGAGAGTGAATAAGTGGCATTGCGTTGTGTTACCATGAAAACACACAAGCAATGTTTGTTGCTAGTTAAATACTCTTTCATACAACAAACAAGTATTATTCATCCACCATTATATTTTTGATAACATCGACAATGCCCTTCCCCTAATGACGTCACCAGCAGACACACAACGTCTTTTCGACGTCCAAATAACGTTTGTCTGCTGATGACGTAATAAATATGAAATTCTATTCCCTCATTTACGTCTGAAAGGTTTCCAAATCTAGGTTTTATTGCTAAATGTAGTTTACTACACCCTCGCCGTGATTCGAAATTTTGCACCTTTTTTAGCTCTTTCTGTGCCGATTTCAAGTATATTTGTCATTGCGAAAAACTTTAGTTAAGACGTTCTCTAGGCCGATGTCAAGTATATTTGGCATCGTTAAATATCAGTCGCAAGGCCTGAACATAGAAGACAAAAGTGTTCCAGAGAGCGCCCTGGAAAAAAACATTTTTTCTGGTTTGGGGTGTATAAAGAAAACGAGTGGCCTCAATTTGAATTTGCTCCGGCACAGAAAGGGTTAGGCTTTTTTAGATTGTTAAACCTAACAGAAATGTGAAAACCTAAGCCTTTTTTAAGGAAAAAATTGTTTTGATTGGTAAGTAATGTGTTTTTCCTACGTAGTAGTACGTAGGGTTAGTTCAGTTGGGACTTGTATTGATTACACAGCCGCCGCGACTATCTTTAACACCTCAAACAACAATGCATTGCAACATTGGTGGTATAATACAATTGGAAAGATTCCCATTTTATTCATCCAAAACAAATATACGTAAAAAGGTCTTCAGTCTTATCAAGTAAAAATGCAAATCTATCTAATCATCTAAGAGACATCCCACGGTGAAGTCTACGGCTTCTTGTATTTATGTTTCCCTCCAGTCTGTTCACAGACTTGATTTGTACGGAAAACTAAAAGTTAATTTCCGCATAAGGGCTCTCCTGAAATCTTTTTCAAACTAAATTCGGTGAAGGGAAAGGGAAATGGAAACAAGGTTTTATAAGGGAATAGGGGAGGGGGAGGGAGGGGAGGGAGGGGATAGGGGAGGTAAATCTAGGGGATATACGGTTAACAAAACCTAAAATCCGAGTTAAGTTTTTCTCTCTTTTTTATACAGTATAAACCTACCCTTATTCATTAGTAACGTCAAATGCTTGACTCAAGTGGTTTCGTAAAATTCAAAAAGGCCTACCAACAACAAAATAATCGGTATCTTCTGTTATGAAGTTCATCTGCTTACGCAGAACCCAATCTTAATACGCTGACTCAACATGTTCTGAGAGGTTTCAATCACGTCAACTTTTGTGTGAAGATAACGTCCGATGAAGACTGCTTGTTTTTCCCAAAACTTTTTTTTTTAAAGGTGTGTTTTTTCTCACGCATGTTTTTTCGAATCAAAATACATGTCATACGTCAATGTAAAAGTATTGATGCATTAATTTTGTTTTTCTCTTAAATAAAATATGCTTTAAAATCATAAAACCTGGCTTTACACTAAGAGGACCACTACGGAATCCTTTGAATGTTTAAGGGCTAGATATGAGTAAAACCATCGAAGCACGACTAGAAAGACCAGTGGCGGATACAGACGGTTCACAAAAGTTTTGACGGAGAGTGTTGCTTTGCTTATATTCCCCTTATATGGAAGTCAATACTCTCCGTCAAAATGTTTGAGAACCTTCTGTATCCGCCACTGAAAGCTATACCAATAGTGGTTACGTTTGTTATGGGCTACTCACGACCTGAAACCGCACAAACCCGTCATCCCCTCTACCGCAGGTAACCCAGTATTTTCCTTAATGTTGAAAAACTATTGCTAAATCTTCAAATAATCTTGTATTACGTTAATGAGAATGACGTAAAAACCAGGAAAATGTCTTTAACATTATGACGTCAAAAGAAATTCAAATAAATCGATCCATTTTCCATTCTTGGAAAATTTTCACAATCGTTCAAAAATTGATTGCATACACATTTTCGCCCGTTATGTTTAAACTTTTCTTAGTCACGTAAAATACAAAAATATCTTCCTTCTTGATGGATACTAGTATCAGAGAATTGATTTATCATTTTAATTGGCTGATCTTAGCCTATCAATTCGACGTAGTCAAATGCAACCCAACAGGCACGGAATGTTGTTTTAACGTCCAAACGACATTGTTTCAACGTCAGAACGTTATTTGGAACAATGTTGAAATAACGTAGTGTGTCTGCTGGATAATGGTCAGGTTGGTGACTATAGTTGCATTATATAAATTTTTAAATCAGTTTTGAAAACAACTTCTTTATCCAATCAGATTTCAGCATTTGCAACTTACATCCAATCAGATTTCAGCATTTGCAGCTTACATCAGCCATATCGCAACGTTAGTTGAACGTTTCTTGGAGGACAGTCGGACGATCTTTGTTACAAAGTTTCAGATTTTCAAACTAAGAGTTTTAACTTGATGCTTTACATAAAAACTATCCGACGTCAGAGAGTTATAAAAGGCTGGGCGAAAAGACGTCAATGTATTATACATGAATTATATACATCTTCAAATCAAGCGAGTAATTAAAACAGTCATCGTAAAGCCATTCAGAAAATTGCTAGGCGTGCAAAATTGGCTTCAATTTCTTTAATTTCCTGAGAAATTTTTACCTTTCCTTAAAATTTTGTCCGCTTTGACTTAGGCTTCTTTTTACCCGCGATACCTTAAAGAATGGGCCAAGAAAAGTTTAAAGGAGACACAGTTATTGGCACTTTTGTCGATTTTTGATGTTGATATAAGAAGTAGATTAGTACTTTGCCAACATCTTCAAGTGAAGATTACGCACAAATCAACAATGTTCAAACCTCTCCAAGGATTGCCGTAATTTGGCTGACGTACGGGTTTTTTTTCTTTCTCTTTTTCTTCTAAGACTCAGCAACGTTTCAATGTTTTAAAACATTATTAAGACGGTTGAAACACTGTTGAAAAAATGTTTTGCATCTGCTGGGGACGGGTATTTGCATGTTTTGATTGATTGGCGTTTCGTGATTACGTCTAGGCTTTAATCTCTCAAACGTAATCTGAATTGAAGCCAAACCCATTTTTGTTATTGGAATGACTTTACGCACGACAGCAATTAGTCCATGAACAACAAACAAAAGATTCTATATCGTTTTTGCACCATTGCTATTGGTCAATGCACATCAATGATAATAGGTTCTATTGTTTTGGCCCCATTGCTATTGGTCAATGCACATCTTTTGCATCATTGCCATTGGTTGATGCACATCAATGACAATAGGTTCTATTGTTTTAGCATCATTGCCATTGGTTCATGCATATCAATGACAATAGATTCTATTGTTTATTGTTTTTGATTCTCCAGTGAAAAGCTATCCAAAACTTACTTCATCTTGCTCGATTGGCTGTTTCTTATATTGCTACTTGTTATATCTATCTATTTTTCTTGTAAACACGGGAAAATTGAATGTACTCTAAATAAGAACTCTTTGAAGAATCCTGTAAACAGAAGGCGTTTTTCAACGTTGCCTCGATGTCCGCCTTACAATGTTTTAACGCCTTGTGTCTGTCTACTGATGGGAACATTTCGCTGTATACTCAGTATTTCAACATTCAGCTGGAAATAGAAATAAAAATTTGTAAATTTTGGGTTATGTGGCGGCAATCCTGTTTAAACGTCAAAAAAGTCTTTTAAAAGCCACAATAATGGTATGCCGTACAACAATAGTAAGAATCACTAAGACCTAAAAATTCCTCTAAAAAACAGATTTAACTAAGGATTAACGGTATTTAGATAAAAACCAACACAAAAACGTCAACCAAAACAACCAGAAAATCCGGAAAATCTTAAACAATAACACCTCTGCAAAAAAAAGAAGAAAAACAAAAAAATATTGAAAACAGAAGACAAAATTATGAAAGATTTTGCAACAAGTCACAAAATATAGAACAACTGATTTGTTCCGCTTATTCCGTTACTCAGCTATTTTCGAATGTCTGTGACGTACTTTCACTTTATCCTATACTCTGAAACACCCTCTGAACGAGGAAAGGGATACAGAGATTGGCCAGCAGATGGGTATGTTGTTGATAAGCTAAGTTCTAAAAATAAAGATTATACTTTATCTTTAAAAAAGCGTCATTTTAAGAATTAAAACACAGATTTTTCTTACTGCTAAAAAAAGTATAAGTACCAGTATAAATTATAAGTAGGGTGGCAACACAAGAAAATTATTCTAAAAATTTCACTTCCGTTTATTTTTGGGAAGACAAACAGGAAAACCAATGCAACCGTATCCACATGAATTTTCATTTGACGAGTTTCAGGGTATCTAGTAATTTCTACCTCTAGACTTAACATGCAAGTTGATTGATTTAAAATTAAAATAATGCTAAAATAAGGGCTTTTGTTATTGATTTCAAATAACCGTTTATTTGGAACTACATGGATATTACATATTCATACTATAAAAGTTGATTACTCACAATCTCATATTATGGTATTTTCATAACATATATTTTGCTGTATCATTCGATACCATGAACCTAACCTGACAACAATGCATATAATTAAACCATAATTGCGTTATATGTGTTTTAGATAAGCACATGATAGAATTATTTGATACTTCCTTCACCAAGTCATTCTTATTCTAAAAAACCTTGTGGAATATACTAACACGGTCGGAAGGTCCTTCGTTCAATGTTGATGTAAATAACTCGGTAAAAACAGTAAGCTATTGCTACCAGATGCCAACAGACCACTTTCCAAAGTATCGAGTGGGATTAAGAGGGCAGTTATACTTGTTGAGTTTGTGCAGTTTAAATAAAGTCTACAACTTATTGACTGTGATTGTATATCATAGAACCGGTGCGATCGCCTACCCACTGGAAAATAAGGCCCAAAGAAACTTGTCCGGTCTGATGATATCCCCATTGAATTTTACGTTTCTTTATTAATCCCCCCCCCCCCCCGACATAAAAATTTTCAACGGGGTCCCTGACACAGGGGTGTACGAACATCGTAAGGTTCGTGCTTTTGTGTCCCCTTTTTAATACATGACCATTACTAGCATGAGCTATTAGTTTTCTCATATAGTTCTTTCTATGAATTCTGCGAGTGTATAAATTTTAGAATTTCCGCAAACGATCTGTTGCATAAACACATAAAGTTATTTTTATAGTAAGCTTTCTCAGTAGCATACTTGGTTCTTATAGAAAAGAGAAACACAGCTTATAATAATAGAGGTTGAGTTGTCAATGCATTGACGTCAATGGGCCTTTTGATACTTAGATAGACGGAACTTAACAAGAGATGAGAAAACAATAGCGATTTACGATCATAACATTCTATTGTTATCAAAAAAAAAAAGTTGGCATAATTGATTCAAGAAAAAGCTACTCAGTTTTTGTTCGACAGTATAAAAAGGAGAGTTCATCTTGAGTAGATGAATCAGTTTTTAATAGGAGGCCAACAGATGAAGACGAACGAACACTCTCTAATTTTGCGATAGTTTGTGTTTTCATTCTCTCGCTGTCTCCTCTATGTTTATCGTTTAATCTGTTGTCTCCAGGAGATTTCGTAAACATTGTTTCTGTTTCATTCCTGCACACCGCGGTCGTGTAGGTTGAGACGAATAATTTAGTTTTCATTTGTAATAATCATTTAACTCCATTGAGGTTTAAACTATTTTTTTAAACTATGTTTTTTTTCTGTTATTATGGTGACATTGTTAATAACATTCTCATTTTCTACCTTCTTAGAGTTCAAACAAACAAACAAACAACAAACAAATTGAAAAACAATAACAACAAACAAACAACAAAACAAGAAGAAGATCAACAGCAACAACAACAACAACACAGATGACGAAACAAACTACAAACAAACGCAGGATGAATACCAAAAAAGTACAAAAACTCATTCGCCAAGAATCTTGCGAGAAACGCCGTACCAGAAAAATTCTAGTGGTCGGCTCCACCTGCTCCGGTAAATCCGCACTCATCCGCCGCTTCATCAAGAACGCCTTTACCATGCAATATTTGCCGTCGGTAGATGGCCTGTTCAACGAAGACTACTCCTACCGTGGTTACAATTTCAACGTCGACATCGTCGATTTGCCGGGATCGGTAAAATCGAACATGATCCGGGACTTGCATGTCCAGACTGCCGACGTCATAATGATGGTTTACGAAATTGATAATTTGAAATCGGTTAACGAGGTCAGACGTACTTTTAACATCATCAAGTCGACACGTCAAGACCGCGTCCCGATCGTGTTGGTCGGTACAAAATCGGACTTGAAACGGGGTTCGACACCACCCGAATTCTGGGAGCAATCTGAAGAAGTGATTGACATTTTGAATGAGATCCAAGGCGTGAAACACATTCTGACGTCGTCTAAATACAACATTCACGTCAAGGACGCATTCGAATATTGTTTTGATGACATCATCAAACGTATTCACACCATATCCATGTCTCAACAACCGTCTTCGACCACGGCTGCCGGCAAGAAGAGGAAAACGAGCTGCCGTATGGCATCATGTTTGAACCTCTTAAAAGGGTTAACTCGAGATGTCAAATAAATCTGATGACACCACAGCGCAATGAGTACAGTGGAAGGAGAGAATTCAAACGCAATTCGTATAAAGATGGATGACTGAGTTACCTATCAACATCACATCGATTCCCCGATTTTAATCTCCGATTAATCCGAGATTAATCCGCGCAACTATAATACTCGAATCACAAAAGGCGAAACATAAATCACATGAGATTATGTTATGATCCTATGTATGTTACAATTTCGCCGAAGTGTTCGAAATGTTGCACTGATGGTTACTGAAGCAACCCAGCAACAACAACAACAACAACAACAACAAACCAAAAACAACCTGAAGATATAGTAAACAAACAAAAACAAGAAAATAAAGGATTTACATAAATCCGGACTACCTATATACAATAAACAAAAACTCTTTTACAAAAGAGAACAAACGTCGAAAAAATAACAATTTAAAAAAATTTAGACACGAGAATCGACATTTTTTTCCATTCGAATTTCTTTTATTGTTATTAAAAAATAAGGTTTTTTAAAAGCGGACATTCATTGAGAAAAACCTCAATACGTTAATTATGCAATAAAATTAACGACCCTTTTCCTTTTAGTTTATATTCGCATTAACAATAAAAAGTGTAATTAAATTGAGCTCCTGCGTCATACTAACAGTGAAACACCTTTTTGGAACAAACTACGGAAACCAGGTCAATTTGTCATGAGTCTGGTTTCTATTTAGTATTCAGAGTTAATTAGGATATCAAAATATTAAAGAGTATTCCTTGATATTTTGTGATGCCTACATCCATTTTCATTAAAACGTTAAACATTTTTTTATTTATGTTGCAGATATTTTCCTTTAGAAAACCAAGCGATTTTAGCTTGTTTGTAAATACAATGATGTTGATATATTAAAAGAAATTGTATATAGGTTATAAAAGATTTTACGAGAAACCAATGAATTTAGCTGAACTAAAAAAAAAAGTTCGTAAACAGCTTATATGTAAATTTTTCAGGAAATGATGGATTTTAGTTTTTTAATGTTATTTTTTTTTTAAAGTTTATATTTTTGGTGAATTTTTACGATTATATTATAGCAAGGATTTTATTCTTATTTTCTTGACTTATTTCTTCTTATACATACGCTGTTTTATTATTATTAGTTTTTAAGAATCAAATGCATATATATCAAAATGACAAAAGAACTATTGAATAAACCAAAATAATCAAAGTACCTTGTTTCTTTACTGTTTTGGACATTTTTTTCGTCCCAACAAATTACTGGATTGGCTAAATTAAAAATTTTCTGATTTTCAAAAAAAAAAACTCTAAAGCCGTGTTTTAGATCTCACAGGATTAACAGTATAAAAAAAATTGCCAAAACACTTGGAACGAGTTTTTATTCACCTCTTTCAATCATTCCAGGCAGTTTGGGGTCGTTTTTCTATTTATAACCAAAAGATTTTAGAACAATGGTAAGCTTTCGTCATCAATTTCTTAAAAAAATTTCTTTAGGCTATAAAATTACGATATGCTTTCGTGTCCTCGTTGTATTCTTTCGTATTTTCTCTAGTCTCTTTTTCTTAGAAATGGCATTTAAAATAACGGCTGCCATTTTGTTAGAGTGATGTCTCCAGATTTGATGTTTGACGTAATGGGATAAACAAAAGAATCTTTAATAATAATAATAAAGAACTACAAAAATAAACAATAGAAAATCTCTAATTATTTATGGCCGAAATTTTCGTTAAGTCATGCATGCACATGCTGACGTCCGATTGGTTGATGGAAACAATGAAAATTAATTTTGAAAAACAATTGTTTTTTTCTATTCAATAAACAAACCTTTTGCTGACTTTCCTTTAAATACACCAAATCTGGGCATGCTGGAGTCCGATTGGTTGATGGAAACAATGAAAATAAGTTTTGAAAAACAAATGTTATTTTTCCTATCTAGTATAAATAAACACTTTGCTGACACGAGTTGTTTCATATATATGTTTCAAATACAAGAAATTTGAGATGAGTGTGACGCATGCGCACTCAAGGTGTTTTTCTTTAAAGGTCAAAGTTCATGCAATCATAGAAATGACCTCGCAGCAGTAATGTGAAGAAAAGTTAATCATGAATTTGTTAGGTTTTGTTAATGACGCGAGATGCAGATTAATAACACTCCGTCCGTTTTGTTTTAAACAAATATATTAATAGTACTTAATACAATTTGGAAAATGTCAATCAATAGGTTTAAAGTCATTCGAAGCAAACTTATTCGAAGCAAACATTAAAATTCAAACATCAACAATGACTTTAAAGCTGCGATGCGCTATATTATTTACTGATATTGCCCGCGCGGGTTTTCTTTTTACTACACTGAGAATAAGTCGTTTGGTTCACCAGGCTAAGTCTCCTTGAAATAAAAAATGTCCATCATTATAACTAGTCTCGATTTTCAGACCATTAATTATTACCCATTAGAAAAATAGTAGATAAAATAAAAATAAAATAAAAAAGCCGTACGGAACATTAGAATAATGATCTGGAAACATTGCTCACTTTTGACGATTTTGAGGTTGGAAAAACTCAGGCAAGCAGCGCAGAATTCTGCGCTACGG
>JAUJPO010078685.1:0-10897 GCA_032270745.1 Tiaropsis multicirrata
AAATTTCTCCTAAAATTTGCCTTAATTTCTACTAAAATTCCTCCTAAAATTTATATTTCCAGCCGTATGAGGCCTGTAATTACATTTGTGATAATTGATACTTGAGTACTTGGAAGTAAGAGACACGAGGCAAAATTCCATGTTTTTGTCTTTACTCTGTGTCATAATCCAGCAAAAAAGTCTGTAAATCGCTCTGAAATTTTTTTGCATCTGTGAAACTACAGTACCGTATTTCCTCTATTTAGCGCCGCCCTCTGATAATCGCTGCCCTCTAAAGAGCGCCATCCCTAAAATTTGAAATTTGATAAGAATGCCGCCCTCTGAAAGCGGCGCTTTTTAGAAAAAATTAAAAAAACAGACCAATGTGTTTTATTTGAATTCTATAGTTTTGTTGTTATTTTTTTGAGTGGTAGAAAAATACCGTTCGAACAATTTTATCCAGCGAGATTTTCATGTTCTTCTTTTCTCTGCTTTTAATAAAGAACTGAAAAATGACATGTGACTTGAAAGAAAAAATGCACTTACGAAGGAGTTACATGACGTAGGAATGATTATAAAAGTTACAATCGCAGAGAGTTGTTCCAAGTTTCATCTGGGGAATAAAGTGGTAGAAAAAAGTTTGTGCGTGGTAATTCGAACCCTGATTTTCTTTTCCTTTGGGCAGCCTAGAGTGTCCAAATTAGTAAGATTTGGCTGAAATTTGGTACATTATTGCTTGTGTAAGTACTTGGTGGTGGTTTTCCACTAGAAAAATAAATTTTTGGGCCTTTGAGTTTTCAGACCAAAAAAGGCTAAAAGATTGTGCAAGTGTCCAAACCTTTTTGTTTTCTTTCTGTCTCGATTTCATTTCAAAAGTAATTCTTTTATTTCATTTCAGAATACAATCAAATCAAATAAAGTGAACATTATGAAAGCTAGGATCTGGTTTCTGTTGTTTGGATTAGCGTCCACTGTTGCCATTTTGGTAAACAAATATGTGCTTTGGAAACTGAAGTTCACTTATCCAACAATCTATCAAAGCTGGCAAATGTCTTTTGCGACCTTCATGTTTTTCTCAGCTCACATTCTCGGAACTATACCATCAAAGGCGTTCAAAATTCGAGTCGTTTATTCATGGTTTCCTGCTATTATTTTTTTCTCAATCAATATTTATAGTGGCTCAGTAAGCCTTTCGCGACTGCCTGTCCCTGTTTTTGTGTACATGCAACAAGGAGTTTTACAAAGTGTGACTACACTGTTCAAAATTCAACAAAGCAATCCAAAACACTTCATCAATGCAATAACTCCAAAGAAATGGTTGTCAATGATAATTAATTTTTTTTGTATAGCCGCAATTGTTTTTCTAATGAAAAACGAACTGGTATTTAATTTCCAATGGATGGCTGTTCATTGCTTGGCAAGTTGTAGTTATTCACTATTTGCAATTAGACATCAACACCTTGACCTCCAGGAGTCTGATAAACTGTTTGTCAACTCTTTATTTAGCATATTGGTTCTATTGACGGTTGGCATAGCAACTGGAGAAACAAGTATAGTGTTTGATTTTCCCTTTTTATATCATCGTATTTTCATGATGGCGTGTGTATGTAGTGGCTTGTTTGGTGCTCTACTTATGATCAGCTATTCGAAGCTATGCAATGAACTCAAAATCGAAAGAGTTCGTTTTTTGAACATTATAATCATGGTATGGATTTCAATCTTATCGTTTTTGGTTTTTGAAAACGAACTGACAGCTCCGGTGACGTTTTTGACTTTCCTGGGTCTTTGTTCCACCTGTTATCTCTGCTATTTGGTTCAAAATGAACGGAAGCAGGAAACACTACCTGACCTCAAAAAAAATGAAATTACTATTTAATTTCAATTCTGCCTTATTTTTAAATGTCTTTTTTTTCGGATAGCAATATTTAATATTTATTTTTAAATAACTTGTTTATATATTTATACGGCTCTGGTTTGTTTTGATCATTGAAAACAATTTTTCAAACTCACTACTTAATATATTTATTATTTTTACATACAGAGTAAGTTGAGTTTGAAAACAAATTTGGAAAGTCCAATAACGTTACGAACCTTTTTTTCAAGTAGAAGCTAATGTAGAATCCGATCGGAATTTTGTTATTTGATCACTCTTGACCTACCTACAGGGATAGATTATTCTAGCATTGTCTTTGGGGAACAGATGATAGGAGGTATAGACGTAAGAATTTAGGTGTTAGAAAGGTGGGTTTACCTCTTCTAACAGTTAACTAACAAAAAGGAACGTCTAAAAATATTAGATAATGAATAACATTATGATAAATCTTTTATTAATTTTTTTTTTTTTATCTTTAGATGGAAATATCAAAAGAACTATTGACAGGCTTCCCATTGCGGCGCCACAAATTGCCAACAGATCCATTCTTCGATGAAGGAAACAAAGTGTTTAGTTTCCACGAGAAGACAGTTAACAGTGATATAGACTTTCTGGTGGACTCAATATCAGCTGTCCGCATAGAGGAGTTTGCATGTTCAGTCAAGGGATGCTATGAAACATTTACAGAACCATTGCAGTATAATCGACATTATGATATGCTGCATCGATACTCTTGCCAGACGTGCCACCGTAATTTCTCGTCAAATCATTTGTTGTCGTTACATATCAGTGAAAGCCACGACGCTTTCTTTCAAGCGCAAAGAGATAAAGGAATAGCTGTTTATCATTGTCTGATTGAATCCTGTCCAAGATCTTTTAAAGCTGTAGAGACTAGGAGGCGACATTTAGTTGAGAAACATAAATATCCTGCAGATTTTCGTTTCAATGTTGTGAAGAGGCATCATAAGAAATATCAGAAAAACAAGAAATCCGGCGGAGGCTCTGGTGTAACTTCTACTGGTGCAAATGCAAATGTACCAAGTGATCAGACTGCCTCGTCTGATTTTAACGCAATGGAGTTTGAAAAAACAGATTCGAAAAAAAACAAATCTGGTGGTAATCGAAAGCCCAAAGATGTATCAATGGATATAATTAAAAGTAATGACATCGTAGAAGCTGAAGAACCTAGTACTGAAATTGAGATGGACTCTCGGGCTATTCAGCAGACTTCTATTGGAAAGAATCCAGTATCAAAATCGAAGAACAAGGCTAGGAAGCTAAAAAGGAAGAAGCAGAAAGATGAAAAAATGAATACAGAGTCTTCTGTTAACAATAAGCCAATGAATCATACAGTGAGTGATGAACGAGAAAGAAGTTCAGAAAGACAATCTGAGAAAACAGCCGTAGTTATGGCGGAACCTTCTCAATGCAAGTCAATCGCGAGTAATACAGGTGATGAGCTGATACCGAGCAATGAAGAAAGAGAAACGACAAAATCTGCTTTTAGTATGAACACCAACATGGTACCACGTTCAGTGTCATTGGGGAGAAACCGAGTTGCTGCTACTACAGAACTATCAAAATGATTGACAGCATCAGATTCATGATATTCATTACGTAATCTTTTCCACGGGAGGGGGGGGGCATACTAAAAAGCCGGATGTTTCTGTATAAAAGATTAAGTAATGGATATCATGAATTGGCTGCTAAGTTTGAAACTTTTTGTATTTTGGTCTGAATACAGATACTAGAATTTTATCTGGCAATTGAATGATATTGTTAGAGAGTTTTCCATTGTATATTGTTTTTTTATTCAAATATGATAGCTATTTACAAAATGTACCTAAAATTTCATGATGTTTGAATATTTTTAAATAATCTAGTTATAAGGTGTTACTGTTAGCTGTTTAACTATACGCTTCCTTTTGAGATTTCGTTGACAATTATTCATTTTGGAGAATTCACCTTCTAACATTTCATTTGCTACAGTATATTTGTCATTCCAAAATTGCCAAGTTTGAAATTTGCTTCAATATCCTTCTTTGACAATAAAAATCTGTCTACCTCAAAATTGAGTTCTATGTTTGATAAATTATCATATTTTACTTTGAACTCTGTTATTAATTTCTTTACTAATTACTTTAATCAGAAAAGCACCCACGAGATAAACTTTCGCGAAACTTTAAAATCACTCATTCACGAAAGTTCTTCTCGCGAAAATTTGCGACTTTTTCAACTTGCTAAAGTTTATCCAAAAAACCTCTCGAAAGTTTCTCCGAGTAAATTATTATCTCTTTTCAGTTTAAAAGAAAAAAAAGTAAAATAAATGATCAAGAAGACGTGGACCCTTCTTCATCACCGGAGTTTCCAGCTATCACAATCAAAGGTGTCATTTCTATTTCTCCATTTCCTACTAATAACATATCACCATTATTACTGAGATTCTTCTTACTACCATCCACATGTTCCTTGCTCCCTACAGGTAGCTGCTGGCTCCCAACAGGTAGTTCCCGGCTTCCTCTATCTCCAGAAAGGCTACTCTTTGCGCTCAAACTATGGTAGCTGTGACGTATACTTAATGGTGTTTGGTCTCCTGAATTATACGAAGTCATCGGTGGTATGTCGTCTCCTGAATTATACAAAGTCATCGGTGGTATGTCGTCACCTGAAATAACGTCATCGCTAGGATGTCGGTGGTTGAGGTCGTTAAGTCGTTTATTACCACGGATACTATCGTGATGTCGTTCGCCGTCGTCCTCAAAGTCGTTGTCGTCACGACAAACGTCGATACATGTCGCCTCCTGTGAGAAATTGAAAAAAGAATACTTTATAATTTATGAATACTCTAATGTATACAAATTGAATTAGCTAACAACAAAAAAAGTGTCATCTAAATTATGTCTCATTCTTCAAGGAATATAATTCATAAATTGAATGTTTCAAAAATATTGAAAAGTATAGGTTCAAGTTGTTCTTGATTTGCTTCTTAAACCCATTTTTCATTTTAATTCCAGCAATAACATACAAAAATACAACTACAACGTATGTAGATGGCATACCTGAAAGTCTGAATGGTCATCAAATGCATCATGAACAGTCAGCGGTTCGAAAAACTTTACACGAATTGCCGCACCTGAGAGGAGATGAATAAGAAGATAAGAGCGGAGATTAGCAACTTATTTTCGCTTTTGGTAACATTTTGGTTTTGTACAACAATCAAGGTGATTTCCATATGATTATTGTAGAGAAGGCTCCTTATATTTTTTCCTATTTTAAATATAAATGATGCATTTATTAGAATATAGTTAAATTAGGTTCTGACCTCAAAGTGAATATACCAGTTGAACCAAAAGGGCTTTGGAAATGTGTGTGCCACAAACTCAAAATGTTCTTTTAAAATGATCGAGGAATTGATCTAATTTAAATTTTGAGGTATAACTTTTTAAATTTGGTTTGGCTTTTTAAGTTGGAGTACACAGATATTTTTTAATGAAAATGTTTTTTTAGAAGCTTGGGGAATTTTTCGTTCTCTCCCGATTTTCACATTACTTTTCCCCTTGTTTTATGATTATTAGCTTAATTTTAAAGGTTTTCGAATTATGTATATTCACCTGATATTAAACCTCCGATCACAGCAAAAATAACAGTAACAATAAGACCACCGAATTGATAAGCTCCTTGTACGTATGCCGATCGTCCTTGGCTTGGTATCATCTCAGGATGGATCTTGACCAAGTCTTGATATTTGGTTGTATTACTACTTGGAACTCGAGCCGGATAAAGTTGATACAAACTGAATCGAAAAGTGAAAATTGTTTTTGTCGATACCATATCGGGAAGAAAGTTTTTGGACGGGATTTAAAAACCGATGTTTCAACGTCATAACGTCGAAATAACGTTGTGTGTCTGCTGGGATCTAAGTCCACCGGAGGTTGTTAATTTTTCTGACCATTATTACAGCGTTGACCAGCTAGGCTGGTGTGAACTTGGTGCTGAAACATGGTTGCGAGTAAAAAGAGTCTATTTATTACCTTGTTCCATAATGTTCCTCAGTTGCCAGGAAAGCTGATACAACAGCCGCTAGACCACTTAAAATTGCTGGCATGCCATGTGTTGCATACACGCCACGTACATCGTGTATGTTCAATGAACGTCGTAGTTTAGGCTAGAATTGTACGAAAAATATTAACTTTCAATTTTAACGAGAACTTATGTGAATAACTCCTGTATGGTATGTCAACGTTTTGTGGGGCAATTTGGATGAAAAAGGGGTGGTTATGGCAAATTATCAAAAGTTTAATCTTTGTGAGAATTTTTTTTGACAACATTTTTAAGTTCCAGTTTAGGCTGAAATTATACGAAAAATATTATCAGGGAACCTTTTTTTGGCGAGTACTAAACTTTGGTGAATTTGGTGCATAATCAATTGTTTTAAATTTTTGTGAGACCTCTGAAAGATTATGTAATGGATAGAAAATGGCGGTTAGAGAGTAATCTTTACATTCAAGCAATAGTCACTAAATAATTTTAAAGAATCAGTGATCACACTTACTAATAAATATTTGTAAGTCAAGATTGAAACAAGTGAGGCTAAAACACCAAGAATGATGGCTCCCCAAGGCCGAATCATTAACGCCGCAATAGAGCCGACAGCTATTCCTCCAGTGATTGTTGCATTTTGTAAGTGTAACTAAAATGAGTGAGATAGATATGCTTTCTAGAATCATTTTAAAGTTAATCCGTATATTAAGAACCCGGTGGAAAAATACCCACTAGAAAAATAGCTTAAAATCCGCCCCCGTTGGAAACATTAGCGACCACTGAATCATCAAAATTTGAAAATTATTATCCCTACTGATTTTCCAAACCACAAACAATACAACTCTGAATCCCCAGTGAAAGACATTAAATTTGTGTCATTCCCAACTGACAAAACAATTGTCCCTCGGTCAAAGATAACATGATGATTGTATAATAGTTTACAATATTATAACGATGCTTTGTAATACAGTTAGTGAGAAACTAGTGATACAACTTGCTGCTAATGCATAATATGTATTTTATTTACCCTCTGTATATCACTGAGTCAAAGATATTACATAACGATCGTATAGTACCAACTTACGATGTTATAGCGATGACCAGGGCTTTGTAATACTGTTAATGAGAAGCTAGTAATACAACTTGCTGCTAATGCATAATATGTATTTGCTATGGCTCTTCGATGTGCCGAACCTTCTTCTACAAAAGCACTGTTTAGACTTGGAAAGTAGATCCATAGAAATAATGTGCCTAAGGGAAGAAAACAAAATTCGAAAATCAATAAAATAGTGACAAACTTTTCTTTTTACCGACTTTCTTTTCCGTAGTGAAATAGACATTTTCCCGTGAGATGGGATATTAAAATATCGTGATCCTTGTATACTGAGAAATTAAACCTCCAAAATGGAGGTTTCGAATGTTTGTTATTAGCCCATAACTCTCAAAGATTTTGACGGAGAGTGTTGTTTTTGCTCATATTCCTTATTTGGAAGTCAACACTCTCCGTCAAAATGTTTCTTTGAGTACCTTCTGTATCCGCATCTGCCTAGGGAAATAAAATAAAATTTGAAATCGGTAAAATAGTGACAATACCATATGTTCATTAAATAGTTTGTGAAAATTGTCTTTCCAATGAACTTGGTGGTGGAGAAGATCGATTTGATACCAAGAACTAAGGTTTTTGTGGCTTTATCTTGCCTCGATTTTAATTTTTGTTAATTTCTGTGATCATACAGTAATTCTTAGACTTTTATTGAAGATTTTTATTGAATTTCTTTACCTATCATTGAATACATTTCAGATTTGTTGGACGTCGACAAAGCTTGACTGGTACAAACTCTCTTATCGAAAATCATTCGAGAAATGGCAATCCCAAAGATTGCTCCGAACAGATGAACGATCATCGATTGACCGAAATCACTGATTTGTAATAATCTTTTACACAAGGATTCGTTGAGCGCGAAAAAGATGGTTTCTATCAGTGCGATGATGAGAAGTTGGAGAGAATTGACTTTGCCAATTAGTGCACCCAGTGAGACTAGGACAACCAGAACTGCATAATCAGCATTTATCATCCTGTAAAGAAGATGGTATGGATTAAGGTAAGGTTTTCTGGATTATTTACCTTCAACAGCACTTATTTTGATTATTGCACAATATTTTAAGAAATCTGTAGAGTGGATTCATTATTATTCATTCATGGATGTATATAATTGATAAGATAGTTTAAAGTAGTTTTATCTACCTGTTAAGTTTATTGATTTGTCATCACTTGTCTTCTGGGCAATGAAAACGTTCGAAGTCAGATCAAAAGACGTCCAAGCACTAATGTAGGGAGGAGAGTACCTTATTTCCGTTTTAAAGGTAATCGCGTAATTAAAACACTCTCCACCATATCCGACCGAATAAATTTAGAAATGATGACAAAAGAGTGAGATCAAACTCTTCATAATTCATTTACACGTACGCAGAAAGGATTTCTGCACAGCATAAAAAGTTCATACCTTTCGAGTGTTAATTCAATTTTTGATTCTTTCATCCAAAAGAAGCCTTGAAGCAGAGTAGCCCATTGGATAACCAATCCACCAATCAGAAAGGTGTGAACTAACATTCCACGACTGTATCGTTTCAAGAAAGTCATGATCAACCCGAAACCAAGAAAAACCATAATATGCAGGTCTTGAAATGCTAAAACATAAAAACCAAATATTACTAACTGATGAGATAAATGTATAACAGTCAGGAATAAAAGAGTGATACCGAAAACTAATGATGTCAATTTATGGAAAAATTTATTTTGTGGTGAGAAAGAGTTAAAGTTTTAACCTGTGAGAAAAATTATTTACAGTGCAACTATAATGTTTTGGACTCTGATTGAGGGTTTTTTGTTTCTGACCTCACCTACCTGGAAGTTTTTGGTCGAAGTCTGGACGATCTTCATTTTTAACATTCGGTTTGAAGTCATCTCCATAGTCCACAAAAACAACAAAAAGAATCAACAGGATTCCTTGTAAAAGAAGCAGCAAGCTTCCAAATTTCGTTTTATTCATGGTTTCTCAAAATTCGAAGAAAAAGATTTAAGAAGCAAGTGATGAGTTAGTTTCTCCACCAAAGATGTGCGTTCCACTTAATTACATACAAAGTGGATCTAATCAGTGTCTTCTTTGCTGTGGTTTCGTCTGCTTCGTCTACAGTCTTGATAATGTTGTTTAAATTTCGTATTTAAAGTTACTCAATGTTAAATGCCTCTTGCCATGTTCCTCCTTTCGCTTCAGTATGATGTCATTCACAAAATCAAAACAACTAATAACAAAAATGGACGTCTTAAATTAATAAAAAAATGCGAGAAGGAATCTCTCTGTTTCATTTAAAAGCTTCTTTATCTGTCAGCATTGATATATTTTTTGATTATAATCGCTTTGCATATAACATTGATCTGACTTGCTGTGGCTATTACTGAAATCAGCTTCTTTTTTTTGTACAAAACTGAATGAAAGTTATTACAGAGGTATTTTATGATTGAAGATAATTGCACCGATTAGTTTGATAAGATTTCCTACTACTAAACTAATTGTTTAGTCGCCTTTCTTGTTGTCTACACTGACTATGGTATCTGAAGCGACTCAGACTAGTTTCAGACGAGTTTCAACACGATCACGTTCAAAGTTCCAATCAAAAAAATTCCAAAATTACGTCATCGCGTCAAAAAAGCCCTAAATCACGCCGCCATATCACGCAAACCGGCCAAGGTGGTTTCTTTATAAATAGTTTTTTTTTTTCAAAGTTACTTTTTCACTTTTTCACTTTCTGATCACACACAGATCAAAAGTTCTAAATGTAAATAAAAAACCACAACCTGGTACCCAACCCAGGGGAGGCTCGGAATTCCCGAGTTAGAAAAACCGAGTTAGCAAAAAGCCGAGTTATTACATCCATTTTATTACAACTCGATTTTTGATTTCCCTAACTCGATTTTTTTTCTGAATTAAAAATCATATCTAATGTCAGAAAGCTTATCGCCCTGTGTACTAGGTTGAGCTATTTGCTAACTCGGTTTTCTAACTCGGTTTTTCTAACTCGGGAATTCCGAGCCTCAACCCAGGGTGATTGGCTTTCTGATATGAGGGACACAGCTTAGGAGGCCCACCCCTCGGACCTTGGGACACGTATATTATGATGCAAGAGGGTCTTCATGGTCCAAATGAAAGGGGGGTGGGGTAATACAGTCCCACGTCAATGCGTCATTAGAATTATCAATAGCATCGGGCGGCCACCGACGGTTCGCTCTGGATATGGAATCGAGGTTGAAAAAACCATTGATGCAAACAATTAGACAGGGGGTGTTGTTGGGCAAAATTCTTAGCCAAAAAGGGTACAGGATCTGCCGTATGCCAGGATATTTTTTAAGCAGCCAACGTAGAATCATTCTCGACACACACCCTCGTCAGCGCAGCCAGGAGAGACAAAGGAGATTCAGAGGACGGACTAAAGTCAATCCTCGCCCATCCCCGCCTGAAAACCGCCAAAACACACCGACATCGGGTTTTAATTCGATCGCGGTGCACAAGCTGTTGTTTACTTCGTCTCGATTACCCAAAATTCATCTCTCGAGATTTTTCATAAACATTAATTTTTGTAGAGACAAAATCGCAGCATAACAAACATTGGATTTTTAGATTGCCGATTTGGAATTTTGGAATCTGATCTATGATTTTTTCAACCCAAACAGCTGAGGATATACTTACTTTGGATAAGCCTGATGATCTTCATCCGTCCAGCTCGTTGAGCCCAACGCGGGTGATTTGGTCGCATAGTGTATTTGTGTCAGCTAGTCTTGGATATAGAGGTTTGTGTTATTGCCAAGTTTGCAAAATTTAAATGCGGGACAAAGCACTAGCAAAGCAAGCACAACATAGAGTTCCTAGAGGGAAAGCGTAAGAAACAAACCTCCAGAATGTTGTTAGCTTTTTATTTCCTATCTCTTATCCTATCTTTCTCTTTTCT
>JAUJPO010078696.1:0-10897 GCA_032270745.1 Tiaropsis multicirrata
TACACTATTTTGAGACCAAAAATAGGTTAAACCTCAATTTAAGTTAAGGTATATAATAAATCATATATTCAATAGGCTAGCATTGGTTATTGAGATTTATTAAACCGAGGTGGTATGATATTCAACGACGCGAAGCGGATTATTATCTCTTAATGATCAAATGGACTCAAACCAATTAATTTTATTTCGGCACGGTGTAACATAGCTTCTTAAATAATCAGTTAGGGAAAACTTTTAATTATCATTTCAATATGTTTTTTAGCTTTTTCTTTCTCACTTTGTATATAAAAATGTAACAAAACTTTTTAACTGAAATTTCTTGTATAGCACTGATGATGAATTTTATCCGAAAAGCTTCTGCTTATTTTATTAAATAAATGTATACTTTAAACTTATATATACAATAGTATTGCATGTTATATAAAGTGTAATGATGTAATATACAATTTGAATTGTGTACCTGGACTACAAGATCCCTAGATGATGTCTGTTAGACGACTCAAATTGCTATTTTTCTTAATATTAGGTTCTCGATCTCCTAGCAGCGCACCCTCTTCTGTCTAAGATCATAATGCCAAGGGGAACAGAAATAGACGGACCGAAATATATTGATATTATGTTTTAAGGATATATTATTTCCTTGTTTTTATTACTATGATGGTTCGAAGTAAATAGATCATCCATTATACCGAGGATTAACATACAATTCAACTTTCTGCTGATAAAAAAATAATTATCAAGTAAACGCAGATCATATCAATCCTGTAGGTAGATATGACGTCATCAAAATGAAACTTTCCCATGATTCAATGCACAAGAAAAAACAAATGACGTCTTCTCATGCTATATGAAATACCTAAAAATGTGTGCAGTATATTAGAGTGAACTAAGAAGTAAGAGATTAAAAACCCTGAAAAACAACAGTCAAGAGGTCTGGGTTCAAATACTCTTTATATCTTTAAAATTGACACTTAAACAGGAGTTTAATAGGAGTTATATTGTAGAGATCAGCACAGTTTCCAATTAACAAGGTTGCGTGAAGGAAAGAAATTTCATAGAGAATGATTGACGTCCCACTGATGATAACAAAATGCAATAATGATATATTGAATTACATTGTAAATTCTCAGCCTACACCATTCTTAATCTCAAATCTTAATCCACTGGATAGGCCGATCCTTACAAAATCCTGACAAAATTTATGTCAATTTTCGTCAACAAATTCGCGATCCAGTGCATTGAAGGAAATGACTTTATAGAATAAGGATTTTGGCATAAATTCTTAAAAAATATTATGATATATTTTTCGGCCTAATTTCTTATACCCCCTTGATTTTTTTTCCTAAACTTTAGGGGTCCCCCCCTGGAAGTCCGATCTCCTCGACATCAGAAAATAAAAAGTCAAGGTTAGACAAGTTTTTATGAGAAAGATGTGAAGAAATGATTTAAGAAATTATATATATTATTATGATTCATCATTTGACAAGTAAAATAAAAACTAGACATTTTTTTGAAAGCTGGAGGACTGATGGAATGTGAGGATACTCGCAATAAAATTTCGAGTTGAGCATTATGACGTCTTTTTTCGAGTTAGTTTTTTGAATTTTTTTAGATTCGAGTTATTAACTCAAATTTAACAGTGGAAAAAAAAAATTAGACATTTTTCGAAAAACGGCGTCATATAATTAGCTCGAAATTTTAACTAGAGTATTCCAGACCTGATGGACTAATGTTCTCCTTTTGCTTTGGACCTGCATTTAAATAAATATCCTGAGCAAAAAATAAAGAGGTCTTAAGAACATATCATTCACATTCAGAATAGTGAAACTTTTGGACGACATGAAGATTATTTTCAAGAGCCGGCAAACAATCGCACCACCGGTGATTCAAGAAAACGAAAAAGATGTTCCGGCAAAACCACATATGGTTTCCTTTAGTTTTACGCAATGAACCTCCTAAAGAGAACAAGCAAACTAATATTATTACAGACTATTGAGTGTCCATCTTTTAAGTCTTTAAAATTAGGAAACGGATATAGGGATTTTAACAAGATCAATCATGATCAGCCAAGGCTATTGTAAATATAAAAGATGAAAAAGCTTATTCGATTCCACCTTGGAGTTGAATATCATTTATTTCCGACATTTGATCAACATGAATCAAAAGCGCAGTTGAGGCTAAAAGGTTGAAGTCAACGCATCTATGATGGAGGGTTTATGAATACTTAAAATATAGACTTTCCAACAGTTTGAGCACTCCATCTTCCTGGCAAAAAGGAGAGCGCCACGCTGATGTAAAGTCTTGAGTGGCGACATTAGATGTATGTGCCTCTAAACCAAAACATTTTTTTCTTTCCTTTTTTTCTCATTGCAATGGAGAAGGTATCATCAAAGCAAAAGAAACAGCTTTATTAACAGATAAACACAACACAAATCGTAGCGGGCGGGAAAAGTAAAATCTAAAATTTAAAATGTAAAAAAAAAAGGATCTATAGAAAAAGTTGGCAACAAGCATGTAAACACATCCCACTTTTTAATATAAGAACAAAGTATATAAGAACACGAGCCTTCAAAAGCTGGACATATAAGAACATGTTATATAAGAACATTTAACCCTTTCGAAGATGATTTTGAAGATTTTGAAGAAAATTTCGTGAAAACAGCTAAAAACGGCTCTTTAATAGTAGCATTAAAAACTTAATCAGAAAATTTTAAGGCTTTGTTTCAGAGAATTAAAGAAAAGCTTTCTCTAACCACAGTAGTGGTTCTAACAAATACAACGTTATGTACACACAGGCTTACGTGCAGAAATTTACACCTTCTCTGGGCTAGGGGCTTTTATATTTAACAACACGATTAAACTTGGCAGCTGAGATAGACCATTAGAAAGACTCCTGCAATTCGTACTGCTGATTATTTCTTAACCCTTTTTAAATACCATTGAAGTTAGAAAATAATAACGTTGAATTGGGAAGGTTGCCAAAAAAAAAAAGGTTTTTGAAAGGATAATGCTAAAATGCTAGCTCCGTTATCGATATACTATAGCACATTGGGAGGTTGTTGTGGAGCTGTCAATTCGAGACTATCAAGTTTTCCGTAGTAAAGTCTCTTTAACAAGTTTGGTAAAGGAAGCATCGAGACAAGAGATTGTCTCTTTTATTCAAGCGATTCTTAGAGACTTTCGTACTAAAGAAGGTCGTGGTTTCAAGATAATTAGATATTATCTAATATGTTGGATTATTTGCCAGCAAAATAGCTCTTCTTCCCAACTAAAGGGAGAAAATTCTTTTCCATCGATTTGGTATTTGCTGGTTCCCATGTCCCTGGTTCGTTTTGAAGCGGCGAAATTACCGAGACATCATTATGAGTCATCGAAAACACTTTTAAAAGTCGATCTTTTTACTTATTTTACGACATAGTCTTGGACTGATTAGAATTCTTTCAGTTAACTGCATAAAGACGTTAGCTAGGCTTTTGGAGCACAACACGGTACCGCAAGCGCAGGGGAATGAAAAATTGGCTACGTGACACCATAACACGTCTTATCCAATTTTATAGATAAAAATCTAAAAGAAACGACAAAGTTTTCATTTTAAAATTTAAGCAAAAGCTTTTCGACGTTATGTCATCTTCAGTGCATAAAAAAAATCTTATCAAATTCTATCACTTCTTTTGAGGTGTGAAAGGGTTGTACTAGAGTAAAAATGACAAAACTGAAAAGAAAAACACACCATAAGAAGAGGCCTTTTTCAAACGTTAAGATCTGTTTCAAAACATGACGTGGGAAGGCATTACAATAGAAGACTGGTGACTAAACGTTGACCATTGATTTCTTCTAAAAATGGTCGGAAATTACAACATCAATAGTTGAAATGACATATAAAATCTTTTATCAAGCAATAGCGCTCCGCTTTTCACACGTCATAATTATTTGTACTTGTATTTGTACGAGTTTCAATCCCAAAATCCTTTTCGTTTTAATTATCAATCCGTGAAAGTTATTACTTCTTCTTTGTAATTGAATGTAGTTAACGTGCAAGAGTTATAAATGCAAAGGATGATGGGATTGAGAGTCGTACAAACAGAAAAATTGAAGCATAATTAAAGACATTGAAGTCTATTTTTAGATTCGCCGCGGTACGCTATTAGAAATTGAATTTGTGTTTTAATGACATCATACTTATTTCTTAGCAACAAGAATGATGTCATTATTCATTTAAAAACTACTGGGTCAGGAAATGCCTTGCAGTTCATGGTTTCATGCGCTCATGTAAAAATGCACCAAATTGGCATACTCTTAAAAAATAGGGTAAAAAGAAAATCAACTTTTACAAATTTTGAATCATTGCCAAAGGCGGAAAAGGAAAGACAGACAAAAACAAATGCACTAAAGCAGCTCACCACACCAGGACGGAGGAGACTTGCTCACGTACGTGATGTAAAAGGTTATTGTCGGCTAAAAGAAAATCATCTTAAAGCAGCTTCAAAACATGATAATAAACTTCCGGAACTCTTTGAGGATATATACAGCTTCTTAGACACTTATCGGTTCTCTAAGTTAGAAGAGGCTGAACTGCATGGTGTCCCTGTTAGCGCACGAGTTAAAACAAACAAACTTTTCTCTCAAATGTCTCTATTGTATTGATATGGTAGAGGGCATGGAGCTGCCACATTGAGCCCATTGTTTTCGGTAGTAAAGTCTCTTAAACCATTTTGGAGAACGAAGCATCGAGACAAAAACTAGTCTCTTTTATTCAAGCAATTTTACGAGACTTTTGTACTAAAGAACGACACGGTCTCAATTTGGCAGATGAATTATATGGTATAATGGTCTTGAATAAGAAAAGCTTTAATAATTGAACCAGCAAAAATGACAGCAACTCGCATTTCTAAAACAGCTCAATGAATTAAACTTGAAAAAACAATTAACGTTCTGGCTTTGTACTGGTGACGGGCTGCTGACTCGGCATATGGCCTATTAACCCAACACATTATCTTTAAACTTCCGGAATATTGTGTCTACTAGGATAAGGCGTTTCGCTCGTGTTTAAAATACACTTTGATCAATCTATGTAAAAAAAACTTTAAATATAATTATGGATGAAGTGATTGATACTGCTTTTGTCGGCGTAGCCTATATATCCTTGAACAGAGCTATTTTAATACCCGTCGGTAGTTTAACAGCGATATCTCAAAGTGGTACTTCCCGTTGCACGCTGGGTAATTTCTAAAACACTAAACTGACTTCGATTAAGCGCAACCTACAGTGATAAGAACATTGATTATGAACGCCATAGAACAATTCAATAGGTAAAAACACTATATTTAAATTAAAAACGAAAAGAACAAATTTTGACATCAACATCAACAGTCAGATCACAAAGTACAAAAATAGACAACCCCGAAAAACACATCCACTGTTAAGGATATTAACATTTTCGAGTCACCCTTCGGATTTCCAAGTAAAAAAAACGAATATCCTCTTGGATTTACAGACTAATGTTCACTCGACACCTTTTATGAGCTAGATCAAATCCTGGCGAAGGTCATAAAAGAGATGTTTATTTGACGGTCTTCTCGACGGCACCACAAAGCCGGTGGGGCCGTGATCATTTCCGTTATTGATTAAATAGGTGTATAACGGTTAAAGCATCTTATTATCTATAAGCTGGTTTGAAGTTAATTATAAATCACGAAATCAATGAGTATGTAGTCCATTCCATTCTCAGTTTGATATAAAAGTCGATTTTCCCACGCGTATACATGCACAGGTAAAGTAAATGAAGAGAGAGAGAGAGAGAGAGTAATTATTATTTTAAATTTCCGTTATTTGTGTGAAAAGAAAGAAAAAAACTATCAGAGTCTATCCCATTCAAAAACGACCGATGGTTCGTTTGTTCGTCCGTTCTTGCATTCGTTCGTTCGTTCGTTCGTTCGTTCGTTGGAACGGCGTGAAGGCCCAGCAACTTAAAATAATTGTAGTTATTATCACATCTTGATACATACCTTATCGGATAAAAAATGTCGGACAAAAGTGACGAACATTTTTGGAGGTAACGAAAACTATGTTCGACGAATAATTTAGTCCGACAAAATATTTTTGTCCGACGAAAATTTTTGTCCAAACTAAAATTTTCCCTAAATGCTTTGTGCTATACGTAATGTGTAACAAAACGACGAAAAAATATAACCCAAAGCGAAATTTATGGGATAAGAAAAAATTAACAATAATATTTTCAAAACATATTTTAGCATATTAAGTTTTTATCCATGTTTTTCCCGTTTTTAATACGAAATGTGAAAGAAAAACAAATTTTTAGATTTGGACAAAATTTTTCGTCGGACAAAAGTGACGAAATTTTTTGGAGGTGACAAAAATCATGTCCGACGAAAAATAAGTCCGACATTTTTTTGTCCGATAAGGTAGGTTCAAATTTTATGTTTTGCATGCAAAAGTCGTTTGAACGAACATTACTTGCAATGTTTAGTACCTATCAAAACTGTAAAGTTCAATTTATAATAATGAGATTCATTCAATATTTTCTGAAAGCATGATGAAAAAAAAAACTACGAACAAAAATAAACAATTTGTTTTAAAAATACTACTGCATAAAATAGAATTATTCGAATTTACAAATTGGGGGAGAAGGAATTAATTTATTTGAGTGAAAAAGTAATACCCAGTTACTACTGAACTGAACAAGCCATCCCATAACCATTCCAGATCTGGCTGAAAGAAATGGTTTTGTGAAGTCATTTGCCTATCACCAGTGTCTGAAAAGCAAGCTGTCCATGAAAATTTGATAACATTTGGTCTTGTTGAGCTAATCCAGGGGAGTCTGAAAATTTTTTCTATTTATTCATTGATCATCCTACAACAAACAAAACGATTCAACTGCAAGTACTTATCATGATTCAAACATGCTTCATAAATCAAACGCAACATAATATTGTATATTCTGCCAATTCCATTCAAGCGAAAGGTAGATTGCCAGCAATTGTGGACAGCAGTAACTTGTTTGTTGAATTAACATGTGGTAAACCAACGTGGTTGTAAATTATCAAATTGTTTCCTTGGCACAATAATCCAGAATAAATAAGTCGGTTCTGTGTAGTTTTGAACGATTTTCTTTTGAAAAACTGGATAAGTTACCTACATTCACCCTGTCTACCAAGTCAAAACCAAGCTACCTGACGAAAGCTAGCTATCAACTTGATCGATACCTTAACAAAAAATAGAATGGTACCTTTTACACACCAATACACCTCACAATGCATCATGGTTCGACTTGTTTCACCACATTGTTCCTGCCATTTTGTTGTAACATTTCAAAATTGGCCGCTTTAAAGACCGCGCTGTGTGCTAGGAAGGAGACATCATTACCTGAAGAGAAGATGACGGAAAAAGCTGATAATTTTTTTACATTGGGCTATTATAGGAAAGAAATTCCACAGGGTTGGAGGATTATGTTGTCCGGAGGTAACATAAATCGGCTAACGTCCGGGGTAAATTTGTAATGTCCAGGGAAATTCTAGTATTCGGGGGTCAAACTAACGCTTGTCCAGGGGTAAAGCTGTTGTCCGGGGGTCAAAAATGTAAACTGTCTGGGGTAAATGATAGAAAAAGCTTATATCCTCTGTAGTTTAAGACTCAACCTGTCATACAAATTGTTTTACTAATAACATACGAAAGAGGGAACGGGCAGTGGGAGCAGTGGGAAGAGGCTCTAAATAATGTTGTTTAAGACTCAAATTGGTATTACTTTTGACGTTTGAAGACAATTCAACCCATTCTTTCAACCAGAATTTCTTGGAATCGTCATTGAGAGAAGCTTCGTCCAAACCACGAACATGGACAGCCTTTAAAATGAAATATTATCGTTTTGAATTAATATACAAAACTGTAATAAGTAAGCAATAAGTTAATCGGGGAAGGCCTGGTGTTGGCAGCGGCCGTACAGCGGAGAATCTATCCCTCTTTCGCTAGCGCTAGATTACTGGTTTGATTTAGACTGAGACGAGGCGTCGCACCTGCCGTCAGCTTCCAGTGACTTACCGCATAATTTAGTTTACACTGTTACTCATTCGTTGAGTGAACGATGACCGGGATCGAACCTACAATCTTTCGATTGTGAGGCGAGCGCTCTACCGACTGCGCTAACCGGCCATTAACTGTAGCGAATTTTCAACAGATTTGCCTATACCAAAAAAGGCATAAAAGACCTCCTAGTCCCAACCGTAAACTCGCAAAACCACTCCAGTTGCTAAGCAACAAGCTATTTTTCTCCTCACCTGCTCAATACATTCGGCTGTTAAAGTATCAATCCCATCCCTCAGAATGAGAACATCATCTTCGTGTAATTTCAAGATCCGCTTATTCAACACGTTGATCAAGTACCAGCGTGGTAAATACCATCCAGTAGGAATCAACCAACATTTGCAGATTTTCACCTAGAACAGAACGAAAAACTATTCATTAAGGTCAAAAAAAAATATCTATATTTCCGGAAATCGGCCGTATAAAGTATAAAGAATTTCGAAACGAGAATTTTTTTTTTTTAGTGGGCAATAAAAACAATAAACAATAAAATAATGGTATGATAGTACAAGAGTGATTAATTTCTTTGATTTTTATTTTTTAAATAATACCGACAAACTTTGCAAAAATGCAAAGAATCGCGAAAAATAAATTCAGCAAAAAAGGTTGTCGAAACCATGCAATTTTGGTAAAAATATGGCCCGTTTTTAGCTTCATTCGCGAAAATAAATCAACTTAATATTTCTCTAAATCCCCACTCATGAAAAATAACTTCAAATACATTCACGAGTTTTTGAGCTTGCAAAATATAATATCGTGAAAGTTAATGCGCTTAAAGTATTTGCCAGGGGTTTGTTGATTTGGGTCGTAAATGTTGTGGCGGGAGTTGGGAATTTTAGGATTTTAGGTGGGGGATGGAGGTTAGGCTGGGGGCTTATTCATTTAGGTGAGATTTGGAGTATTTTACACATTTCTATTTCTATTTCTATTTCATTTCTATTGATTCGTCCAGTATTTTCAAAAAGTTTCCCCTGCGGCGCCATTTCTAAACAAAACATAAAATATCACACCCTTTTCCTATCAAATGCTTTTATTGTCATGCTTGAAAACTACTAAAGTTATGGGTCAGGTCTCTTTAATAAAATACTGTTTTGAGGTGGGATCCTGTTTTTGGCCCAGGCAACTTGCCCGACCCTGTAAGGTGAAGAGGTGGGACCTTATCTCAGATATTTCAGGTGGGATAATTGGAATGTGTGGGACTAAAAATTTCAGGTGGGACCTGTAACCCCCTTGCACACTATGGCTAATTTCTTTCTTGGGTAATATATTATTCACCGAATTTCCGAGTTAAAAAGGTGTCCTGTATTTTAGCAACCTGCGATATTAGTGTTTCACTTTCATTATTCTCCTCAGTGTTAAAATATTTTCTACAGTAATAGAATCCAGTCCAAGGGAGATGAACTCAGGGAAACAACTCAATCATTGTCATGGATCCTAACCCAGCGGGCAAGGAACGTTGTTTTGACATCCAAACAACGTTGTTTTAAAGTCCAGAACGTCATTCGGACGTTGAAACAATGTTGAAACAATGTCGAAGCAATGTTCAAACAACGTTGAGTATTCTTACCAGATGGTACCTGGGCATCTTTTGAAGAGAGAAATCTTCGTGTTGTGAAAAGACATTTTCGAAATTCAGTAATTCTTCGTTATGTGGATGTGAACCATCTATTGTCTAAATTGAACAAAACAAAACAACAGTGAAGCTAGCTTTGATAGACTTAACCCGATCATGGAAAACTGACGGAGATGTTCTGCCAAGAGGCCAAAAACCTGACCAAAAGTCTTTAGAAAAAGGAGGCAGAGCTCAAACAAATTAACAGAGATTTATAGCCATGTACAGTACCATTAGTACTGGTGAAACTGATTAGAAACGATTAGAACATGTAGAACCATTTTGAAGGAAAATTAATAAACTGCTCTAGAGTCTAAATCTGGACTTTTGTAAAAATCATAATGGGCTGTTGCGGAAAGAAAATGTGTTTGCAGGGGGTGTAGGGTTTGTCCGGAGGTAACATGAAATCTGCTCGTGTTCGAGGCTAAATTTGCTGGCTAAATTTGATTGCCGGAAAATTCCCTGATAGAAAATTCCCCGACAGACGATTCCCCAACAGACAACTCTCCGACCGGAAAATTCTTCCAACATATAATTCTCGACCGGACAATTCCCGACCGGACAATTCCCGACCGGACAATTCCCGACCGGACAATTCCCGACCGGACAATTCCTGACCGGACAATTCCCCGACTGGAAAATTTCCAAACAACGAGGAATCGTCCGGATACCATTAAATTTATATCCTCCATCTCCGTGCACAATTCAAACATTTTTTTAATATCAACAAACCTTCAAACATAACTTCAACAAATCTTTGTTGACGATTTCTTTAGCGGTCATTCCACATTCTTTGATCAAGGGCAAATAATATTGACTTCTCTTCTCATACTCTTCCAGCACGAATTCTTTCTTTTGGTCAGGATGCCAGAATTGCTGTGATAAAAGCTGACGTGGGTAGAAATATCTGTTGAAGAAATAAAATTAAAATACTTTTTGACAGAGAGAGAGCCAGATATGATAGCCTTTTGTAGACAATTGCTTTATTTGGGCTACCTTAATGGAAGAAGTTTTGGCGGAATGAAACTTCGTGAATTTGGGTGTAAATCAGCCGGGTCAACTAGATAAAAAACGCATCATTTTAATAGAGAACGTCAATGATTAAATGCTCCTCAAAACGCTAGATTTTTTACTCGATTATTACAAAATCATTCAAAATCATTAGCGCTCTTGTCACACAGCTTTTGA
>JAUJPO010078707.1:0-10897 GCA_032270745.1 Tiaropsis multicirrata
GCCAAAATCATTTCTTGATTTAATGACTTTTTACATTTTGAATAAGCGAGGCATTCAATAACAATAAACGTCACGGCAAAATCATCTATACAGAGGGGGTTCGAAATTTTCAGGACGCATATTCAGGGGGCTGGTCTGTCAAGAGGACTTTTTCTGGAAAAGACCATGAATTGAAACCCAAATATTTGTCCAAACGTACTTTTGGTTCGACTTCGAGTAATTTGGTTGGTTGTGGTATTTACTCTCTCAGAGAATCTATAATCATTTGAAATCAACAGCAACAGGTTTTGACCAGTTTTTCAGAGATGTTTGACATATTTTTGTGTTTTGAATGTGATCTTAGGCTATTAAGCTAAGGATATTCGGTTCATTTAAAGTTTTTAATTCGCCTGTAAAAACACGGTCGATTTAAACGTTTTGCGTTTTGCAAAGTTTGTTTCCTTATTTCACTAGAGGCTACAACTTTTGCAAACGCAAATCTTTTAAATGATACACACGTTTCTACATAGTCTGAATTGCAGACCCCTTAAGGTAGAAGAAGCGCGTTTCGTTAGAGAATGAGAAGCAGTCTAGTTTCTACACGACCCTACTGATGCCCCCGACTCGGGTGACGGAACCTCCATTGTGACGGGTGAAAAGTTTTCTAAATTTTCGAAAACACCCGACAACTATCGGGTGACAAAAATTCTCAATTTTTCGGGGCATCGGAAGGGTCGTATTTCTACTACCTTGCAAAGCATTTTGAAAGGCATATATTAAATTTACATTTACATTTAAAAGTTTGCGTTTTGCAAAGTTTGTGGCCCCCTTTTCACTAGTGGTTACAACTTTTGCAAATGCTGCTGCATGTTTTAAACGTAAAAATAGCGACGCTTTTGACTTTTAGGCTTTCCATATGACATTTTTTCAATTGTTTTAGAAAATTTAGAAAATTTTCTTGCTGGAAAAAAGTGCTGACTAAACAAAAAACACTTATTACGTATCCGCTTACATTTTATCTGTTATGATAACACTACAATCGTTCAGTGAGATTCAATGAAATAAGGAAATAACCATTGACAAAAAATTCACTTCCTCCTAGATTTTCTTATCTGTTCGCTAATCAAAAAGTTCCTGGCTTTTCTCCTAAAACTTTCCCACTTTAGGATATAATGCAAATGTTAATTTTTTTTCCATGCAATTGTAAATCACCTGTAAATCGTTTTTTCCATGCAAATAAAACAGATATAATAGCAAATTTGTAAATATCGTTTTTGTCATATGCAAATTGCAAATCGGCCAACAGATAGTTTGAAGAAAACTTGCTCCCCTAGAAAAAAAGGATCTGTTGGCCATTTTTAGAAAGAAACTCCTAGAAAATAACATCATACATTTCGTAAAAATCGCTCGCCGGCTGCTTCTGCATTGAACAAAAATACTGCTGAGTTGGCAAATATTTAGTGATGATTTCGGATTTTTCAAACAAGCAGTTATTTGATTATCTTTTGATATTTCGACAACTGAATTATAACAAAAATGGTTTAACTTTTTCATACAAATAAAGGTATTACTAAATAGGTCGTTTCAAAATTCTTCGTGATGAAAACCGTTTTTTTATTTTTGAAAAATGGCCGAACATTTGTTAGCTGTTTTATTTCATCCAATTCCACCTGTTTTTCCTCGATTACCCATCACGTTTCAGAAATAATGTTGATATTTTCTTGTCAGATGCTATTTGTAACAAAATAAATTTTCAGTGAAGTGTGAAAAGTGAACGACTTGTCCCGTTTTTAGACGACGGATTGTCTGTTTAATTTTGACCAATAAACTCTTTGATATTGACTCTTGTATATTGGCTCTTTGATTTTGACTTTTTTGAATTTCAATGGTCGTTATATCCGTAAGGATTTTTCAATTGTTTCCAAAATAAAAAACATTAGTTGTTGTCCTGAGGTAACCATAAACGCCAAAAACAATGAAAAATGGAGCTGTATCGAGTATGGCTTTATTTATATTGATCAACTCCACAAAACTTCAAACTTCTAGAGGATTTAGAAATTTCGTGCGAGTCGCCTTGATTCGCGAACTTTCTGACTGTTCCTACTTAGCCTAGCCTGTCCCAAACCCGCACAGCGGGACGATTTTCAAAATAATCTTGCCGTGTGGTGGGTTTGTAACGTTTAGACGATTTTCTTATGTTGCTAGAACCCCAGATCTGGGGTTCTGGAGACAATGGAGTGTTTTACAAATTCATCACGCATTTGAAAAGTTTTCTTTGTTTATGAAATGTTATTTCTTAATTACATGTATTTTTGTTGAAAACAATTAACGTGGAGAATCAACTTTTATTGCATGTGTCATAAAAAGCTAAAAATAGTTAAACTCTTTATAAAACAATGTCCCAAGAGAATTGACTTGGCTTTCTTTTCCAGATGACAATAAAAAGAAATGCACTCCACGTAGAAACCTTTTGAAAACACACTTGCACACAAACCCTACTATCGTCAGCTACATAAAGAAGTAGGGTTTGGTACAGGCTAGTTTCTACTACAGTTGATTCTCTCTAATTTGAATCCCAAGGGGGAAAAAAATTTGTTCGAATTATAGAGAGATTCGAATAGTAGAAAGTATCTGTAGTAGAAAGTCTCTTGACGGTGAATTTTATTTTGTTCGAATAGTAAAGAGCAAGCGCGTAGACAGGGATGGCGCAAAATATGTGTTGGAGAGCATATTTTTTACGATGCATTAATTATCTATTTACATTTTCAATAGTTAGTTATGTCTGAACACCTCTGCATCAGGTTCACCGCCATTACCGCAGAGAAGAAAGCGTTTGGAAAGATAGGAAGGACATATTTTTGAACAGCTTTGAAAGTCATGAGAGTAGAACTGTACTGTACTTAAGGATCAAACAGCGATGATGCACGATTCTCAAATGTTACATTTTTTATAATACTAGCTATAACTGTCATTTAGATGCCACCGCAACAAAGATGAAAAAATTGTTAAAAGTTTTTACAACTATAGTGGAATAGATCCGAATAATGGGAAGTACATGTGGTCGTAAATTAGAATGAGGTTTGAGCCCCTTTTACACTTTAAAAATTGGAATTAGCGAAAGAATTTGCCAAAAGTGACAAAATTGTGCGAATTATTATAGAAGCTCGAAGTATTTTATAAGGGCTTTTGTTAAAGGAAAATTGACTGAGAGTTTGTTCGGATTATAGAAAGATTCACAGAGTCTACTGCAAGAAAACCTTTAAAATATTCGAATATGATACTGTACGTAATTCAGTTCGGACAAAGGTTTTGATCATTTAAAGAAAATAAGAAATATATCTAACGCAACTTTTGTTATTTTTAACGCAACAGTTTATCAAATAATCAAGAAATATAATACAGTCATTACAGACGAATTTTAAGTTTGATATTCTATGCATAAAGCCTTAAAACTAATTGACTAGGGAAAACAACCATTTAAAAATTGTAACTTTAAATCAACTGAAAATAAAGTGACATTCGTTTATTATGAGCGGTAAGAGAGCAGTTGTGTGAATTTCAGAGTCTACGAATGACTAGTCTGCTGCAAAATGAAAATGATTCGAGACCGAAAATAAAACTTCAGCTCATTTCTCTGTAGTCAAAAGACAATATTTGGAAACGAGCTGACTGTCAGAACTTTTATAATCATAAGGTCAAATTCTATTGTACTCAAAGTAGAAATTAAAAATTTCAAAATCACAGCTGTCGAAAATAATTGGGTCAAAAGATTTGATTTGATTATGCAGTATCCAATTAGCAAGGTTAAGCAAGCAGATATGTTATAACATAAAGTGTGATTACTTGGCCGTTCTGTACATAAAGTTTTGATGTGTTTGATTTGATGAATTACGTACAAAGTAACATAATCGCTCTTTATGTTGTAGGTTTCCGCTAGCTTTTAACCTCGCTAATAATTTTGCCTGACAGAGATAATGCAAAGATTTAACTATGTTATAATCCTAAAAACACTAATGTTTACAAGCTTCAGTCTTTGCAATAATTTGTTTATTATTTAGATGTAAATCAATTTTACTCATTTCCAATAATTGTTGTTTTAACTTGAGATTGTCGTCAAGTGAAAAGTCAAATAACTTTTGAAGTGTGTCTTTAAAAAATGTTGCTTGAAGACTCAAATTGTCTTTATTTTTTAATTCAATGGTTGCTGTCATATTCATAAATTTTTGCATGAATTAATCTGATCGGTTAAAAAAAGTCTACCACATTGACATTCGCACATACCCGTTCCTGGTTGGATTTGAAGACGTCTCTTACAGTTTTTGCAACAATTATAGGCTTCAAACTTTTTGATACACTCTACGTTCTTTAGCATTCAATGGAATTCTTTGGAAGTGTATCCCCGGGAGTGTATCCTTGTCAAAGTTGGCAAAACCACATTTAAGATCTTCTGTCAAATAACACATGGCTGAGTTTGGTTCAGTGGAGAGTTTTATGGCATCAGATATTGTTTTCGAGTTTACTTGACGTGTTAATTGTAGCAATTGGTCTTCGACGACGAGGTCTATAAAATCAGACCAGAATGTAATAATGAGGCATGTTGTGCCATCAGATATAAGGCATTTTCTCATTCGATCAGTTCTAGATTTCCCATTCCTTGTCGTGTAGGGTTTCATTTGAGCAGGACCGTTGAACTTCAATTTACCAACTATTGATTCTGTTAAGGCATTTGATTCAATATAGACTAAGGGAGTGGCATCAGATTGAACTTCAATTGGGCTTCACATGGTTTTAATTAAGCTTGAGTGAGCATTAACAAAATTTCTTCCATTCAATGGCAGACATGACAAAATTACAACTGGTTCCTTGTTGTGAAAGTGGTCAAGAAATTCCTGTCTTACTTTGACGAACTGCTTGTAAGTATTGGAAACTGTGACTTTGACGAATGGGGTTGTTACATATGTTTTGACATATACATTGAAATGCTCCTTCCTTGATTGATATCCCAGCCGTATTGGAGATACACATGCAATGAAAGCAGTAAAATCTAGAAGTTGACACAATGCACAAATATGAAATTAGATCATTTATTAAAATAAACAGTAAAATTGCTTCATTGGACCTGACCAAACTTTAAACTTAAGTAGGAAATTTAGTGACAGTGAATGAGGCATTTAGCCAAATTTGTAGACCAAATCTGGTTCAGACACCTGGTTACGGTTGTAAGCATATTTTTGTTAATATCTTCTAGTTGACATTCTCACATCGAGATATCATAAATTACTTTAAACCCAGGTTGTTGGTGTGAATAACAAGTCTCAAAAGAAACATTACCTTTTACATTGGCAGGAGCTTTTGGTGTAAAGTCAACTTTCTAGATATTAATGTAACAACTTGATTGTTGGATAAAATTTTACATTTTACATTTTACATTCTAGGAGAACCATATCATCCTGTATTGTATTTCCACCAGTCAAAAAAAAATCAAAGTGTGATTTGATAAAAATACCTGCATCTCATATTTATCCGTGTAACGGGACGCGGTATAAAAGGAAGCCGATCAGAGAGCAAAAACGTGCCGCCGAGCATGCTAAAATAGATATTTGCTACCGGGCTACCATACCACCGGGCTGCAATTTAACAGGAATAGAGAAAGTGACAAACAAAAAAATGCGCAGAATTGTGAGATACTTTTCTAACTTCCTTATGCGTGAAGCTATGAATTCCATCCTCGGTCGCTTTAGGCTCCCTGCGGTGGCAATTATGCTCTCACGAAACGGAAGCGGTAATAGCAATCAAACACTCCTTGTTGAATTTCAAAACAAGTCTGAAGAGCTTTCGTTTTGGAGAAGGTTTTAGAAAGAATGATACATGATGAAACACAACATATAGAGCAAACATAGAAATAATCTACATGATGTGTACAAGAGAGAGTACGCTTTACTCTTCAAATAGGACGTTTACATGGATCAAATACATTCACAAAAAGATTCAGAGAAATCCTACGGGAAACAGATGCCATGAAAGATTTGAAAATTCCGTGTTTTTCTCTTAAATTGGTAAAGGTTTTTTTTGAATTCGAAGCAAAGAAGAAGAAAGAGTCTATTTCGAATACAACAAAACTAGTAAATAAAAGCAGCAAAAGCTGATCAGAAGGATTTTTTATTGATTTACTTTGAAGAAACTACAAGAAGGCGAAGCTTAAGATGTTTCAACGGAATAAGAGGCGAGGTAGGACTCATTCAAATTTGATATCAAAAAGTAGGGTTTAATGGGAAAACCATGGAAGTTCTAATATATTTTAATTTTGGTGTTGCAAGAACTGGCAACGAATTAGCAAATTTGCTGAATATTTCCTTTTACAATTTGTGGTCATCAAGAACTTGTTTACATTGTTAGATGTACAAAAGTGCAGTCATTGCTTGTAGTTTATATTTCAACAAAATGTGGAATTCATGTTCTACACGACAGCAAACATTAAACATTCTTAAACATAAAAGTAAAAACATTATTTCTTATTATTTTTATCGTGTTTGTACTCCACTAATATTCCACCAAAACTCCACTAATATTCTAACACCACCTAGAACACATATTTCATGATGGGTGATGACTGAGGTCGTCCTGATTGGAAGTCTATTCAAATATTCGAGTTAATAACTCGGATTGTTTTTGCACTTTTTTAAATTCGAGTTAATAACTCGAAAAATGACGTCATAATGCTTTAACTCGATAATTTTATCTCGAGTATTTGGGACCTAGTGATGGTTCACTCTAAACCGTGCACTTTTAGATTTCATAACCTAACTAAATGCCATTGGTAATAATAATTTAGGTTGCTTGCATGATCCCCGATTTAGCTAAAAGTTTCCCCGATTGTGGAAAATCGGATTGAGTGACTTCGGAAAAAGAGGGCTCATTAGAATTTGAGGAACTTTGCTTGAAGTTGTTTTTCCTGTTTTGATGAAAAAGTTTTATAAAAAAATCATCTCCAGGTCAATGTAAAAACTGCGACATTCTGGATGACGATATCGTGCCCAGTCTTTTTAAGTGATAACGATCTGGAGGCTATCCGTATCCTTTTCTTTTATGGGAAAAAGGGAGGGTTTTGCGGGAACTGAAATAAAAAAGGCTTGGATAGAGTATCATGAAATTTTATTTTTGTGAGAAGTTGTTTTTGGAAATGAGTTTGCTGCCAAAGTATTTCGGTGCACCAGTTGGTGACTTGTTCATTGGAGTTATCCAGAACGATTGTTGACTATGACCTTTACTAAGTACAAGGGGTTTGAATTGACAGTTTGTACGTATTTTTCGACTTTTTCACTTTCCAACAAGCTAATTGAAGGTAGAAAACCTTTTCTCTGGGATTTATTACTTATTTCACACTCGAGCTTGAAACTCGACAACCTGGGTACTGACTAAAGGGTGACAGATGAAGAGTGTATTCATCTTTAAATGTTTTTCTGAAGCAGCTTTAAAAGTGAATAGAAACAAACTGACGACAAGCAAGTCTTTGATGAATATATAATTTCTGAATTTAAAGAGTAAATTTGTGATGGAATAAAAAGATGCTGAAAAAACTATAAAGGTTGAGTACAAATGTTAGGGGTGGGTACTAAGGCTAAGGGTGGTAGACAAACTAAACTAAATTTATAGAGTGTAAAGAAGACAAAAATATATTGATGAAAAGACTTTGAAAAACAAACTACCCTTGCTGATAAGTTTGAATTAAATGAATCGAATAAAATTACGTCATTAAATGAATCGAATAAAATTACGTCATTAAATGAATCGAATAAAACAATGGGTCAAAAATACGTCAACAATGGGTCCAGTTGAGGGACAGCCTGGTCAAATCTTGCATTTAAAATTTCTAGCATAAACTGGACTAGCAAGAAAAGCGATATTGAATGACAAGGCAGTTGAATGAAATCTCTGTGGTTACAGTATCCATGGTTACAGTATATAAGTAAAGCACCAAACTGATTAAAAACCGCAAAATCACGTCCTTTCTTATTTAAACGGAACTTGTGATCTTCTGTCTATTTTAAACAGTGTCAAAAAATTTAATCATAAATTGATCTAATTCGTGAAACGATGTTCAAAACAATATGTTCAGATTTTATCGTTCTTTATCAGTATTTTCGAACATCGTATGTCGCACGAATGGTGAAAAAAACTTATTATCATCCACCCAGAATTCGTGCGTGCTGTTTCCGATACGAATATTGCCTCTTGGATAACACAACATAATGATAAATTTCGTTTTAATTGCCTAGCAACCGTATTTATAATGGATTGGCCGCATTTTTTCTTTAGTCTAATTAACTTGTCAATGAAAATGGGCACAACTAATCGCGTGCCATTTCGTTTTTAACGTTTGACCGAAGATATTTTGAAATATTTGTTGTTAAACGTCTTTTTGACAGTTGAGCAAGTTGGTTGGTTTGTATCATTATTCGTTTTCAAGATGCAGCTTTCAATAATGTCAGATATAAACGGTAAATAAAAATGACATTTTCATGTGATTTTGGGGGAATTTCGGAGCATTTTTCTGTAGATTTAGGGAGCGGTGGCCGAAGTGATAGAGCGCTGGTTTGCAAATCGGAAGGTTGTGTGTTCGAGCTGCACCCAAATCGACCACCGTAGCAAGGTCACCTCTCGCATCGCTAATTACCCCCAAATGATGGGGTAATCTTTGAGAAGTGAATCTGGACCCTTTACATAAGATTACGTTTTTAACGTTTAAACTAGAAGAAGTGATTACTTGTAAACTACAAACAATATACCTCACCTAAGAACTAAACAGAGACTAAGAGACTTTGGTGATAGAACTTGCATAATTGAAATATAAAAACACCGATTGGAAGTTTTGAACGGGCTAATGAGCTTTCATCAAATCTGGAAAGTGGTACATCATAGGATGGGGATAGTGGTACAATATAGATTACAGGACTCTTCTTAGGGTTAGGGTACACAGGCATACATGACAATAAATAACAAATAGAAAATTTTCCTACACAATGGTAGTAACGAAAAAGATATAAGAATAAAAGTTACCTTCGGTGCTTCACTAAATTCATCACATCGTTCCTTTTTTTGATTGATGAAAGTGAAAGCAAATTTGATGACGTCTTTACCATTCGCTACCTGAAAAATCCAATAAAAAACTAAGTACTTGGTTAGCTTTTTTGCTATTTTAAAAAAGGCCCACAAACTTATGACTAAAGGTTGCACCTCATGGGTACAATTGAATCTTACTAACAAAGAACTTAATTAATTTCATCTACATATTTCCTTTTGTTTCAGTGGGTGCCAGAATGGATGAAGAGCGCCGCTTGGTGGATGGGCGCCGCTTGGTGGATGGGCAAGCCAAAAGTAAGCCGTACAACGACGAAACACGCATCAAAATTGACGGCGACGATAAAAAACCGAACGAGCTCGTAACTTTCAACGTTAGCGGCCGTAAATTCATCACGACCAGCCACACGCTATATAATTTCCCCGATTCGTTAATCGGAACAACCGAAAACCGTGCCAAAATGAAACGGACCAAAGACGGAGAAATCTTCTTAGATAGAAACGCGGGCGTATTCGAATGTATACTAACGTTTTACCAAACCGGTATTTTTGAGCCACCCTCACAAGTGAATCAAAATATTTTTGTGGAAGATATCAAATATTATGAACTAGTCGAAGAGGCGATGCAATCCGGATTAAAAGGTTTTGATACAAAGGTCATTCCGATGCCGGAGAGACTCGTACAACGAAAAATATGGACTTTATTAGAGTACCCGGATTCATCGTTCCTTGCCCGGATAGTATCCATGTTTTCTCTACTGGTTATCATCACCTCTATTATTACATTCTGTTGGGAGACAATACCGGAATACAACCTCAGTAAAGTCAACTATGATGAACTATCACCCGGTAAACAACTGACTATCAAAATTCTGGACGATATCGAATTGTTCTGCATTGTGTATTTCACCTTTGAGATTATTTTAAGGTTTGTCTGTTCACCCAAGAAATTGTCATTTGTGAAGGACATTCTCAACATCATCGATATCGTATCCATATTTCCGTTTTACGTGACGCTCATATTCAACATGGAGGGTAGTGTTTCGATATACTTTTTACGGGCCGTCCGACTGGTCCGCGTATTTCGAGTCTTCAAATTATCACGACATTCAAACGAAATGAAAGTTTTGGGAATAGCAGTCAGAGAGAGCGGACGTGAGCTGGGTGTTCTTGTTTTCTTTATTTTACTGGCGGTTTTGTTGTTCTCCAGTGCGGTATATTACGCAGAGGATGGTGTAGAGGGCACCAAATTGACCTCCATCCCAGGTGCATTTTGGTGGTCGATCGTTACCATGACAACAGTGGGGTATGGTGATGAAGTTCCAAAATCTATACGTAGGTATTTTTCTTTCTATCATTATCATTACTAAACATTTCAGGTGGATAAATGTCCCCTGTTTGCGCTCTCAAGGTTCATATCACTCCTGGTACCTTTGTTACCTGGTGGCTTTGTTGGTTGTGTACCCTCTAAAGTAATAACTTTCATTTTTAGTTGAGATAAAAAAGACTACCTTATTCACTTGCTTATTTGTATTAATTCACAATGATTAGTTTCGTAAAATACAGTCAGTCGGAGAATTTGTATCGCAATTTCTTCATAACGATTTGCAAAAATAAGTATCGTAGACTTTTTTAATTGATACGAATTAAGGTAATCAATTAAGTACCACAAAGTTTTTGTTGCCAAGAAGTTTTTCTATTTGGTCGAAACACAATCAACTAGACCACTTTAGACAAATACCAGTCACTTAGAGATCACCAAGTTATTATTGTTATTATTATTATCAATTTATTTTCCGTTGGTATCACGATAGTTTACAAAAACTAATAAAAACCAACT
>JAUJPO010078718.1:0-10889 GCA_032270745.1 Tiaropsis multicirrata
AGGTTTTGAAATATTTTTTTAAATTATTTCCTTGATTTTCTCCAAATTATGACCTTGATCATCTCTATGGATTTACAGCTTCTTTAAAATTGGTGGGTACCTGGACTTTTTAATGGGCCCTTTTTTAAATAATAAAAGCAAATTTTCTGACTCATGCTGCAAATGGCTTGTGAAAAGTTGGTGATTGGTGGTTGTTGATCTTGTTTCCACCAGGTGGATCTTCATACTCTTTTGTGCTTAATTTTAATTTTTAATATTTTTTCTTTGCATGAAGATTAAATAGAATAAAATCATAAAATGTTCCTAGAAAAAAAGCTTTAATGTCGTAAATATAACTACTGATATTAACAGTGGGTAATGAAAAAATTATGATTAACATTGTACAACAAGTTTTTTCTTTGAGGAACGCACTTTTAAGAAACACGAGGCTCATGCCTAAAAACTAAGAAAACCTTGCGTGAACCTCGTTCTCCTGAAAGTATGTATGTATGTATCAAAACTATGCACAGGTCCAAACGGGAAACGATTCAAAACTCTGTTTTGTTTGAAATCTATTTTACAGTTCTAAAAAAAACTTCATGCATAGTAGGCCCCCTACTATGCATGAAGATAAAATCAATATAAATCATAAAATGTTCCTAGAAAAAATGCTTTAATGTCGTTAATATAACTACAGTTCTAAAAAAAAAAAAAATTTAAATTAAAATTATAAAAGAAATATTATTTGTATGTTATATTCAATAATCAAAAAATTAAATTTCGCCAGAAAAAATTGTAAAAAAGTCTCTCTAAGGGTAGGAAATTTTTCGAAAATCGAAGACAATTTTCCAAAAAAGTCTCTCTAAGGATCACTTTTTCACTAAAATTTGGTCTCTCTAAGGGTCGATTTTTGGAGGTCCGGTCCTCACATACCCCTCATCCACCAACCCTAGTAACCCCCCCCCCCCTGGGTGTCACCATTATCTCCTAAGTAAACAAAAATTCTTTCAATAGCTAGTTACCCTAATTTCTTATATTTTGACGTCTACCGTCATCTAAAGACATAAAAGATAATACAAGAACCCTGAGCAAAAATTGGTAAAAGTTTGTCTAAAGTTTTGATGACGTTTTAATCCTAAGCCCAAATTTTCAGCCAAAATATGCTTTACCAGTTTCAACTTTAACTATACTGCCTGTGCATTGCAATGCCAATGACGCCTTTCATGTAAAAAAAAGTGAAATCAAATACGTCCTCTAAGAGGCCCGAAAAAGTACAGTTTTGGGTAAAAATGGGCCTAAATTTGTATGAAATGTGCATATGCTTATAAAAAAAGAACAGTCTGTGCTTGTTTTTTATAAAAAACATTACAAGAAAACCTCAAATTTAACCCTACCTAGCCCGGGGGGGGGGGGGACAAAACATCCCCCCTCAAAAAACTTGTTTTTCTAGAGGTTCAGGGACTTTAGATAAAGCCTTGAAATCTCACAAGTTTTCCTAACTTTTAGTTAGCTTCACTTTCCAGAAAAAATTTTCATTCTTGCACTCCAAAATTTAATGACGTCAGCATTATTAGAAATAGACCCAAATTGTCAAGCCATATGTATGGATTTTCTTACAAAATATAAAATTGAATATCTTTGCAACGGATTAAGGTATGGCTTTCAAATTTTGGGTGTAAGTAAACATCAACCGAAAGAACTTCTTGAAAATTTTTTTTTTGTGATGTCGTCATATTTTCATAATGGCGCGCCGTTTTGAAAAAAATTTATTATGACAGTTTTGGCGCACTGTACTGCCTTTGGACCTGAAAATTTTGCCAATCTGATTGAAAATTGTCAGTGGGGAATTTAATTGGCTTTCAGAATATCAAAACAGAATTAAAAAAACATTCCTACATCAGGAGCTATAGCGATTTGAAGTTAGGTCAATTTTTCACATTTTTTGCAAAAGTTCTTATAAAAAACTGCTGACGTCACCAAAGGATGTATGATAAAAATATTTTTTGGGCTTCAAGACAACCTTTGCATGATTATGCGTCATCCTACCAAGTTTCATGACTTTTCGACAATTTTTAAAGATTTTATGAGGGGTGGGATTTTTGTCCCACCGGACTATTATTCCTCAAAATGGCCTGGGCTAGATAGGGTTAAAGAGAAATTAAATACCTTCTTCAGAAATTATAGATTTCATGATCAAAAATCGTTTATTTCAATAATAGGATGAGTTTTCAGCTAAGAACATTGAGTTGTGCCCCGGGGGGGGCACTTGGATTTTAAACTACCGTACGTTCGGCCAAATTATTGCACCTCAAAATCGGACCCTTACAGTGCAGCGAATAAATAGTGAATTATATACCCTTACAGTGCATATCAGGAAAAAAACTAACCCTTACAGTGCAGCAACATACTGATTTATTTTCAAAGAAAAAAACAGCCAGGCTGTCGTGGATACCCTAAAAAAGACAAAATATTTATGAATAACACAACAAACATTTATATTTCAGCATCATTCAGTATTATATAAATACATCAATCCATATTGGCCAAAGGTTAACAATATTGAAATCATAAAAATGACTGCAAAAAATGTAACCAAAGAAAAAGGACACTGGGGAAAGCGGAAGACTTTTTGATTAACGGAAAAAAATAAAACCCCAATTAAGTGTGATACTGTAATATATGCACCAAGTCTGTCGCTTTTCCAGAGATCCTGTACAAAATATGAACGCGTAAAATATAAAATCTTTCACCCAGTATAGTTCAATGAACGAAGCTTTTTCAAGGATATTCTATCTAGCATTATTGAAATAGTGTCCTTTTCGTTTAACTGGATAATACACATAAAACGTTATAAAGTTTTGCTAATTGTCAAAATGATACTGTGGGACTGTAAGTCAAAGCTCCTTTCATTGAAAACTAATGTTCTATATACATATAAAGAATATATACATAACACCTTAAGGATGTCAAAGTAGATCAATTTACATTGCTGTTTTCTTTTTTCTATATATATTTATACTATAAAAATTAAATGGTAGCTATGGAAAAAATATAGTACGCCATGGAGTGATAAGCGAGGTTACGCAAGGGGCTATTTGTGACCTAACAAGCGTATGATCCAGCCTGTACATAGATTTTTGCTTAGACAAATTATGTACAGGCTGGATCATACGCGTCTAAGGTCATAAATAGCTCGTTGCGTAACCTCGCTACTCTCTATAAACCTGGATGTTAGTAAATGTGTCCTTTTTTGCTTGGATACTCTATTGGAACGGTAATACATTTGCAATATTTAAAGAAACTTAAAAGATCAGTTCATTGATTTCGAAGAAATTATGAAATAATGCAAAACATACAAAACAAACTAACAGAATGTCGGCCTGTAACAGTTTCCCATGGGCTTTCCATACACCAGAACGAAAAAGAAAAAAATATCTTTGGTACTAAGAGATCATCTGAAGAAAGAAAGAAATATTGACTAATGCTTGCATTTAAGAGTCGGTTATTACACGAACAGTTCTTACTCGTTTGGAACGTCTTACATTATCTTCAGCAACAACAGGTTCCACAACCATACGAACCGTACCATCTTCATCCACTCGAATATCCTCTTCTTCTTTCTCATTATCATCATTATTCTTGGAGCTAGTTGGGTTGCTGGTAGCTTTTGAAAAGCGCTTATGTAATAATGCATTAAGATAAATCGAATCTGTTACACTTAAGGTCAAGTTTTTGCTCGTATCGTCTGTTTGGAGCATGACCTCACATAGAAGATCGTAAAAGGGTACTGTTCTAATTACTCTTTCCGTTGTGGAGTAAAACATTTCATCCGTACCAGCATTCTCGTAAGAAGACTTTAACTTGTACACACTCATCACCACTGACAAGTCCTTTTTCTTTGGTGAGTTCAAGGGCTCTGGTCGTTTATAGTCCTTGTTGTTGTATTTAATTCTCTCAACGATACCAATAGAGAATGTGAGATTTAGTCGTTCAACAAAAGCAAATTCCGTATACAGAGCCACATTTTCACCAGACGAATTTAATGATACTTTTGACTTTTTTGAAAACTCTTGACGTTGTCTGAAAGAGATTGAAAATGAATTAGAACTCAGACGTCAGATACATTGTCTAAAGGTGGATTTTTAAATCAAGTTGGCTTAACAAACAAACCTTCTGTTTGAAACAGTAGCTGTTACTACCTTGAGAGAAGAAATTTTGGCGAGAAGATAGTTTGACGATCGGGCCAATTCGCCAATTTTGTCGACTTGAGAAAAAAATTAAATTTGGCGAAAAGAAATTTCTTCTCTTAAGGTAATAGGTAAGTGATGAACATAAAGAATTAGTAGCTTAGTATCGATTTCTGCTTACCTAACCCTGATTAAACGATCTTTGGATAGCTTTGGATCCTCGTTCAACATATTCACAAGTTTAGATTTGTATATGATTTTGGTTGTTCCAGGTACAGTCACAGTTGGATTGATATCTTTCTTGGGTGTGGTTTCTTTAGGTGTGGTAATTTCAGTTGTTGTATTCTCACCTGATGAAGCGTCATTCATTTCGTTCAATAAATTACTGTTAAAAAACTCTGCCGGTGTCGGAAGGATTTCAATTTCTTCACCAAAAGCAGTAATCGGTGTGGTTTCTTGCCAGTGTTGTTCTTCCACTGGGTCGTTTTGGAACACATCATCATCCATCGAGTCAATTTTAACTGAAGGGTTTAATGTGTTTTTAGGTTCATGAAAAGGTTGATAAAACCATTGATGATCGACTTTTTCGCTAAACAGTGGCATCTTCTTAACATCTTCCTTCGTCAGTGACTCTGGAGCCATACCGGCCTCAGCAGCCATTTCACGAGCTTTGATGATTCCTGGTTAAAAAGAGTTATACCACGTTAGCTTAGATAGATTAAGGACTAAGGTTAAGGACTACATGCTAAGAGCCTATAGATACATGATAGAAAAAAGGAACCAAATGATATTTAACATAATCTTTCGATTTGAGACAACGTCGTTCTTTAGTACCAAAAGTCTCTAAAAATCTCTTGGATAAAAGAGATAAATTGACAAGACCACAACCCCTTAACGTGTAATTTGCTTTTCAATTGCTCTAAAGAATTTCATTGTTGGGTCCATCATCATAGCGGAAAAGTCTAGAATGTGGTGTGAAATATCTTTTTACAAATTACCTTCTTTCCATGCTACTAATTCTTCGCCTATTGAAGGGTAAGCGGACAGTTCGACTTTATCGTATGGTTCTTTGTGCTGCTTATGCCAGATGCTTTCTCCTTTTGGATGCGGTTTAGAGAATTTGGGGCCATTGGGATCACTTCTTAGTTGTTCCAGTCGAACCTGATGAGACATATTTCTAAGCATATCTAAAAGTGTATAATTGTGGTGATTTCCAACCCATTGTCCTAATGAGCTGAATGCCGTCTCACAGCAGTCAGTCCCTGCCTCTGAAAGGTAACATGGTGTTGTTGGTAGATTATCTCTCATGTATATGATTAGATTAACAGCCGAGTGACAGGAAAGCGTAACGTCAATGTAAGTTTGTGTGGAAATAAAGTTTTCTGCGAGCTTCAATCTTCCTGCTTTACGAACCCAATTTTGCCAAATGGCAAGCAAATGTGCAACTGCCGAAGCATACTTTATCCGTGTCGTCAGATTTGCTGTGACACTATGAAATATCTGCAAAAATAAATATTATTATTTGATTCATCATACTAAGATAACAACTTGGAAACCTCTCTTTATTTCATCAGCATGTATTTACATGATTTTTGGCAACGTATCCAAGAAAGCCCTCTAGATTAGAGATAAAAGTCAACCTGAAATTAAAATAAGTTAACGATACTGGAAACGTTCATCAATCTTTAAAGCTCAACCTGTTAGTAGAAATAATTGAGTAAACAAACCTCAACATACATCCACACCATTTCAAGATAGATGCGCGTACCAACATTAACAGGATTGTCAATTAGTTTCATGAGTTCCCTTATTGTAACAAAGGAAATTCGTTGCGCAGATCTCCAGTTTTGCTTGTCGTCCCTATCTACATCAGTGGAGAGGAGGCCATGGTCGACGAAGTCGTTTTTTTCAAAAACTTCACGTACGTGATTCAGATGAACAAGGTTGATGCCCATCCTCAAAGATCTTATTTGGTGATCCAGATGATTTATTAACTTTTTGTGGTTATGAATAGAATCTTGGTCACAATTGTTTCGAATACAATAACCGCCATTTTCCAACAATTCCTGAGGAATAAAATGAAAATAAGTTTGAGAAAAGTTCCCAGCTTTTAGCTTAAAATTTGAAAATAATTAATATATCTGAAATAATGATTTAAAAATACCTTCTCACAAGTTAGGACGAAGCCAAGTTTTGAAGGTATTGGCTGAAATCTTGTACCATCTTTCGATCGCATTAACCTCAGAAACATTTTTCTTCTACGACTGTCACCATCAGAAGCTGGTCCTGTCAAAGGACCTATTACAGGTTCAACGTACTGACAAAACAGCTTTGTGATATTTTTCAACTGGGTTTCTACCATTATATTATCAAACGTATTGCATGTTGTCATTATCAACACAGGGATATTCGGTAAATCAGGATGTAGCGTATTTATCATTATCAAACGTCCATACGACCCAATTGTCATGTTCTTGAATGACTCGATGATTTTTTCGTAACCTTCTACACCATCTCCTATTGTGACTGAGCAATTCTCCAAACATTGATGATTTCCACTTTCAGGGTTGCTCTTTCCACAAAAGCCGACCAGCGTGTCATCAACCTGAAGTAGATGTGTGATTTAGAAATCAGCCTAAATTGTACACAAACACTTATATATATTTTCCTTATAACTAAAGTTACCAAACAGTAAATATTTTCTGAATATGAAGATACTTTCAATTAAGTTTAATCAACTCATAATGAGAATTAACAACTTCTTACATTTACAAAAAGGTTTGGTTACCTGATTGTAGACAACTTTTTTGATGATAGCAGTCTCATCTTCAGATATCTGACAGGGTACTTTGTCCAGTCCGAGAGGTTGTTTTGATTCCTCGTATATCTTCGCAATTTTGACAAAGTTGGAAGCAACTATCCCTTGTTCAAAATTTGGATTGGTTGATTTACGCCACCTGAATAAAAAAGTAATTTAGCTGTATACACTTTTTTATCAGTCATTTTAAAGAAAGGAAAAGCTTTGATATATAAGAAACTTAAAAAGATCTATCTAAAAAGAGAAAAATGTTTTTGATATTTTTAATATTTTTTTATATATATATAATACATCCAACAGAAGAACAGACTAATACACTAAGCCCATTTGCAATTAATTTTCCCACTGTTATAATAATGAATTATAGTATTTCATAACAAGTTGTATATACAGTAAAGAAGATTTTCTTTCAATTGTTTGAAAAAAAAACATCAGCGTCGTAGCAAAAGGTAAAGAGGAATGTTTCAACAAACCTGTACATTGTGTGAATTTCTGGTCCATCTAGATTCAGAGCCACAAATGCTGCTGTGCGTGGTCCAGCCCAGTACATCAGAACTTCATAAAACTCTTTGACGGATTTTGTGTACCGTTTTCCCTGTTTTTTTTTTGTCATGTTACTTGCACAAGTAGTGAGTACTGATTTTAAAACCGATTTGTCATCCAACTTTCCTTCTTCAGCTGCTTTATTCAGTTGATGACAAACCAGTTTAAGCGATCCTCTCTTCGAATACTCAGCAAGTCTCTCCAGCAACTTTTCTCTCCTTACGAGTAATCGTTCTTTATCTTTCGAAAGAAAAAATACCTCTAACTGTTTTTTGTTAAGTGATTTCTGCAGGCTCACCAGTTTTTCATCTCTTTCCTGCGTTGTCAAATATTCATTTCTGATGGAGCTTGTATCTCTAACAACTTTCCTCCTTATTAAGCGTTTAACGAATGATTGAGATTTTGGTATCCCCTCGCATTTTCCACATGTATTGTTCTTTAAAAGACTCACCACATATACGCGTTGGCAGTTAGGATGTCTAAATGTACCAGTTATAGTTTTTCCATCCAGTTCAAATTTGTAAGATACATCAGGATACCAAGATTCCTCGTTTTTGTCAACTCCACCTTTCTGATCACCTAAAAGTGTCCTAGGATTGACGTTTCCAATGCCAGTTGATGTTTTAATAGTTAAAGAGTTTTCGAAATATCCATGTCATAAATCTACAGGTTCAGGAGTTTTTTGCTTCTTTTGAAAAAAAGTTTGAATGTTTTTAGATGCACAAGGCCTCTTAAGTAAGTTCCTTTTATGGTCCTTGCTATCTAAATGTTGCATGACATTACTGTGCCATAGTTTGGATTCGGTAACGAAATCCTTGGTACAGATGCGACATCTGAGAATTTTCTTTGAGTTAATTGTTGGCAAAGTAAACGTATTGTGATATGTTTTTAAGATTGCTTGCAGTTTCTCATCCAAGTGGACGAGATCACTGACCAAGGTTAGGTTTAACTTGTGTCTTGGTGTGCCAACATGTTTCGTTATTTGGGTAAATCCTCTTTGATTATCTGAAGGAATAATATTTTTTGTTTTACTACTCAATTAAAAATAAGAAATCAAATACGATTCTGATCAATTTCAAGGATGCCATAAATAAATTGTTGGAATTTAGTAATGTTGTACTCTCTGGTCTCTAATAGACATCCCAACGCCAATTAATTTTTGACATTTTCTCAAACCAATGTTTGCCTTTTACTGTTTACTGTATTTTAAGTAAAAATTATTTAATATTAGAGACCAGAGAGTAGAGCAAACCATTTGTAAAACTTTTCAAAAACTTTGACTAAAAAAAGAAAGGGCTGATACTAACAAAAGCAGTTGGGTTATATATTCATATTACAATAAAACACACATGATGGCTCCAAATCATGATGAAGACTGATACTGTTTTATTTCAAAACAATGTTTAATGTTAAGACCAGATAAATCTGTCATTTATGAGTGTGAAAGATTTAAAAACACTGTTAAACACTGTTAATGTGGAAAATATATTTTTATGTATAAATCAATGGATTAACAGTTAGCTTATGGGGAGACCTCTGCAAGGTCTTCAAAGGCATTACATTTTCAAGCTGAGAATAATTGAATGACTCCAATTTGTAAATGAAAAAGAAATTATACCTAACATGATCTTTACATTGCAATTATGACAAATAATTGAGTTTTCGTCAACAATTTTGTACGACCTGCCATCCTCTGTGCTTTCCAAGTCTTTCAGATATCGTTCCAGTTTTTTAAAAGAATAAGATTTTTGAGCATTTTGGTTAGTTCTATCTTCAATCATAGATAAATCTTCAATTTCAACATTATCACTGGGATCGGAATTTTCATCATTGATATATTCTGGATTCACTGGATCATTCAAAGTATTTTTGTCATTTTTTCCATCAGCATTGTTTTTGTCAACTTGTTGACTGTTAGAATCCAATGACGACAAGCAACCAATATCTTTAGAAGGCAGTGTACCTACTAAACTGTGGTAAATTGGAAAGTGCCCACAAAAAGCACATTTAACAGTTTCAATCTCATAAACATATTCTTTACATAGGCACTGGCTACATTCTTGACGGAAATCACCATTTCTATCTTTCATTTTTCTAACCTACGCAAAACAAAGCAAGAAATGCTGTTTTTATTGCTAAATACCGATAACAGGGGCTACTTGGGAACTTACCGTCAAACATAGGATTTCCATTTTTTTACTTTTTCACCAAGCTAATCAATTACGGGATTACACATCAAAATCAAACAACAATGAACAGACATCAGATTACTCCAATGCAATTAAAAAAAGACATGAAGTAAAGGTCAAAGTCATAAAATTCTCAATTCATTGTCATTTTGTTTCTTGATATACTACGTAATTAGATTTTTTTAAATGCTGAGTGCCAAAACATATTTTTAGAGCTCAATTAAGTTAACACTTTTATAGATTTCCCCCCGATTTCCCACAGCATTTTTATTTGCTTAGATTTTGTCATTTTCTCAAATTTTGTTTATTGGTATATTTGGTGCAAACCAGAATGACGTTGAATTCTACTCTTTCAGTTTCAGCTCGTAATCATTGGGCTATTTCAGTAATCATCAGTTACCTCATTCCTCCCTGTGAAAAACACATTATTTCATGCAAGACCAATTCAAGTTTCAATCCTCATTAACATAGTGGCATGAACAAAATGTCTGTTTCTAGGCTAGACTCACACCCCCACCCCCCGGGCCCCACCCCCACTCTAGTCACAGCAGGCCCAGGGACAGGGAGTTCTATTCTGAGAAGAGGGACAGCATCAGAGCATCAGTAGAAATGAATCAATATAAACAGAACCAAACTTCAGATTTTAAATGTTACATCCAAAAACAGATAGGGCTAAATCAGGTAGACCACAACTATAACAACAAGCAGTAAGCAACCAGCACATGTACCATCATCTCATCATCGTGGAATATGCCACTACCTACCTGCCACCACAGTGTCTGAGCTTTTTTTAATTTCATACAGACCTATATCCAGGAAAAAATAGAGGACCAAAACACGAATAGCGGTGTTGTTTACTATATAATCCCGATTGATTCCGATTCAGATCCTCGGGAAAATGGTTTGGTGATCAAGCGTGCGCGCGTGCGCGGCGGGGAAAAGGGAGACGGGGAGATACCACATCAAGACAACAACAGCAAAGCAATGTTTGATATTTGTTGGAAATAGTACCCTTACAGTGCACACAGGCAAAAACCTACCCTTACAGTGCACTTGACAAGCATTGAAAAACCTACCCTTAAGCGCCGCACGTCCGGTAGGTCATTTACCTTGAGCGCCCCCCCCCCGGGTATCCACCACGGAAATCTGTGGTCACTATCTCACAAGGTGCGG
>JAUJPO010078729.1:0-10889 GCA_032270745.1 Tiaropsis multicirrata
ATCAATGGTTAGTGATAGTGATGTTTTGGTAGTGAGTTATTATATTCTGGAAGGTGAAAAATGATTCGTTTTATGTTGTTGTGCTATGTGTAATAATGTGTAGTATGTATGTAATATGCTATGAGCTATGGTAGTATGTAGTATTGAAAGCAAAACAGTCGATCAATATTTGGCGACCATAGCTTACCCAGTTCCTTTGGAATAACTGTTTTACATCCAAGACACGTTGCAGTTTTCTTAGTGAATTTGGCCAGACCTCCAACTTTGGCTGTTACCACCGTCTTTACACGCGTATGTTCACCCTCTAAAAATCGAAAAAGAAAAATAGCTTTCTTTAAGAAAAATAGCTTTCTTTAAGGTGCGGTATACACAGTAAAATCAACTTGAACTCAGAAGAAAAACATGGGCTGTTTTCAGAAAACAATCTTTAGCCGAATCCGAAGTCGAAGTTGACTAATACTCCGGCAGTCTATAATAATATATGCTTCCTTAAAAAATAAGAAATTTTCGCGGAAGAAATCTGGGTGTAAATTCTGGATATTAAATTCCAAGAAACACGAACAGCACAGGTTTAAAAATATTAACCCCCTATACTTTAAGATGTATAAATTAAAAAAAGCAACAATTGTAAACAAAATCAAAGACCAGATTTTTAGAGGAAAATAGTTCAGTGTAATGTTACGTATTTTTCAAGCATCACAATATAAATAAAATCTGTAAACTTTATCTTTTCTACAGAAACATCCGAAAATGCTATTCTTAGCCACGGCATGACGTCACAATTGGGTGAAAACAGAACACTTACTAAAGATTAATTATGTATAATCAGTAAACAAAATCTTTTAGTGAGTTAAACCATAGTGTTTGTTTTCCCCTCGCAATAGTTAAATCTTATTGGTTGAAAGTATATCACATGACTTTCCGTGGCTAAGAATTAAATCTTATTGGTTGAAAAGTATATCACATGACTTTCCGTGGCAAAGAATAGTGTCAGACGGAATTGACCATTTTTTCAAGCAGACCCTGTTGCTAAGTGGGTTTTGTTATATTATGTGTTTGTTCAGACACTTGAAACAAACAACCACAGCACACTGAGGTGTCTATCTTCGCAGTGGTTTTGTCTGTTTTAATGTTGTAAGCATTATGTCAAAAAGTGTTTTATTTGTTTTTGTTAAAATTCAATCAACATGCTAACTATTTTTGCTAAAAATCGCGCGTGGATTTAATTTCACGAATCAATGATTCCATGGGAGTGAAAAAAACAAGTAACAATCGCAAAGTTTGACCTCGCGAAAATTAATTCGGTTAAAGTACGAAAACCGGTACACAAAAGACCGATTTCAGATTACATCATTGGCAATCTTTGTCATTTTATATTTTGTCACTATAACATCTAAAACTGCTATCAAAACATCATTAAAGCAAGAAGACCTGGCTTTATTAAAATTTTATGCAATCATGTACCAGGCCTTTTGACAAAATCTAACGTATCCCAGTACTATAGGACGTTTAAACATGATAACTAATTGTTGAAGACTTGCAACTCCAACAGCACTATGCTGGACCAAAAATAACGCTTATTAAACAAGTGCTAGAAACTGTCTACTCTATGGAGAATAAAAAATCACCTTTATTCTTTGATATTCTCCCGTTTATCGTTCGTTAGTATAGTCTGTGCTTGAAACTGCAAAGAAAGATTGACTGAATGGGAACAGACCCTCTTCTACAGAAATGGATAATTACCTTATAATTTTGGCAGGAATTTAATTTGGTGGATGACCGAAAAAGTTTTTTTCAGAAGGAATTTTAATTTGGTGGATGGGCGAACAAACTTAAATTTGGCGGGAATTTATTTTGGCGGTTGCTGAAATATTTAACCTCAAAAAATGGCTAACAGCAAAAAACACATTTTAGGGTTAATATATTCAAAGAATTTAATTATTGTAGATATAGATATAGGGTCTATTCTGTATGCAGACAATTATTATCGACTCCTCTATTTTCAAGGAATTTCCTCAAGTGTATATTGGCCTCTAATAGAATCTGGCACACAACATGAGTACTGTGTACTGAACGCCTGTGTATTTACTTCTACTGTCTGGGGATCTGACATATATTAGCAAAGAGATTCAAAACCTGGTTAAATTTTCATTTTCCTTGCAGTTACCAGGCTTTACCAATACAGTACATAAACTCTTCTGTTTCCATGTTATGTCCAGAGCCATACAAACAAACAGATCAGAGACTGGGGTAAAACGATCCCAACATTTCGACTGTATTCCAACTCTTACTATACAAGTAAAATTCTATTGACATGACTCCTGACATGTTCTTCACTTCATTCAGCTGGCAGTTTCTGATAGAGGAGTTTGTTTGCTTTGAAACTACAGTCTTCAAAGCTGGCGAACTTTGTTTTTTTTACCAAAGTATGACGGTTTCAGGCACTGGCAAACTTTCTCATTTAAAATCCTTAAATTTTCTTTTTGTGGTCTGGTATAGAGAAAGAGTTACATTACTCTGCAAGGAGTTACGTGATCTAGCAGATCCTTTTGATGTCATGGTGTGGTTTTAACAGGTTATATTCGACACGGTAACAGTTTCATTTTATCCTTGTTTTTATCTGTTTCATGATTCTGTGACGTATCTTTTTAGGATGAGGTCAAAAAATTATAAGTTACAATTTCATAAGAACATTGAGTCTGAGATTTGGTGGAAATTCTTTCCTAAAACTATGGAAAACTCACAATTTGAGCATGTGAATTTTCCTAATGAAAGCTTGACCAGGGGAAACATTTCAGGCATATTTAAGGGTGGAGCGGGGTGGGAAATACAGAACAAATTTAAGAACAGCCTATCCTCGGCCAAAATTTCCTGATTCTTATGAAAAATAGAGTGTAGTAGACTGTGCAGGAGTTGTTCATTTTAAACCAACAATAGGCTTTGTTTTACATCACATGATGATAACACAACCAATCAGAATCAAGCATTCTTGGGATAAACCAATCCGACATCAATCTCCATACCATGTGATCCATGGGGCAACTAATGAGAAACCATGATTGGATGAGTTGAGGTATATAAATCGGAAACAGGCGGTAGGATCTTCAGTATACAGGGGAAAGGAGTAGAGATTGGTAAAGAAAGAAATTAATGATGACTTTTTGGGGTATATCCATCTTGCTTTTGGCCCTAGTACAACTTTCTGAGCAACGTAAGTGTTTTATTTTCATAATTTTTATAATCATGATCATTTTTTTGTCTCTGTTAAACTTTTCGCACACGAAATATGACTATTGTGGCTTTTTTATACAGTACAGTGCAACAGATACAAGACGTTTACTTCAACGTTGCTTCAACTTCTTTTTAACGTTAAAACGTCTTACAGATGTTGAAAAAAACGTCTCTTTTGTTTGATGGGACAGTGCAACCAGTGGCGATCAAATCTCTACTTTGATTCTCTAAACATTTTTTTCTCTACTTTGTTTGATGCATGTTTGATTGGTTTGAAATCACCGACCTCTATCTATTAATTCACATCATTGGATTGGGCTTCGGCTTTACCAGAAAATAATTGTACAGTTGCTCCAATTAGCGGACACCCGTGGACAGCTCTGATCCCCCCCCCTAATTTAGAGCTTATATTACCAAACGTTCCAAAAGGCGGATCGAATTCCCGATGGTGTCCGTTAATTAGAGCTTCGATTTTACACCCACTGTTGAGGATGTTGATTTTCTGTCTGAGGGGGGTCACCTCATGAAATGTGGTGGATTTCCGAGTGGTAACTCGGATCAACGATCAACTATCAACTGCTGATGATATACAATTATTTTTCTGAAAAAACAAAATGAGTTTATTTTTTTAATTTATCTTCTTTTAGAGATAGGAATTGGCGGCTTGCCGAATATTTTTGGAGGAGTCGGAAGTTTGAAAGACACCTCATCCGGATCATTCATGCCTTCCGGCCTTGACTCCTTACCCGGAATACAACCAACCAATAAAAAGACATGTAGCGGAAAGCAGAAAAATGTATTGGTTGTGTTCGAAGCGCCGACTCAAAACCGTTTAAGTAATTTCCGACGCATCCGGAATTTTTACCGGGATTTGACTGCTGAACTTGATAAAGATGGATGTGTCCGGCTTGGTTTTTTGCTGTCTGATCACCGCATTGTTGAAGTGAAAAAAATGGGACATCCAAGCAGTAGTCGTGTTAATATTAACACTGGGATTAACACACTCAATGATCAGTGAGTACATCGGCAGGCACGGAATGTTGTTTTGACGTCCAAACAACGCTGTTTCAACGTCGGAACGTTATTTGGACGTTGAAAAAATGTTGAAATAACGTTGAGCGCCTGCTGGTTATTTTTACAGACTTTATCGTACTTTTTCCGCAGCATGAAAATTTCGCGGACATTTTAATTTAGCGTTTGAAGCCAAAATGCGTGCCATTTCGCGGCATTTTAATTTGGTGGTATCGAAGAGAAAACAGTAGTATTCCGCTGCGTTTTTTACTGTTCTTATTTTCGGATTAATTATAATGCCTATAATGTGTGGGAGTAAATTATGAGAAAAAACTTACCTCGTCCACCCCTGTGCACAATTATTTTTCTTCTTATTTTTTTCTTATAATTATTTTACAACGTTCTGGTGTTGGTGTTGAAACAACGTTCTGATGTTGGTGTTGAAACAACGTTGTGATGTTGGTGTTGAAACAACGTTGTGATGTTGGTGTTGAAACAACGTTGTGATGTTGGTGTCGAAACAACGTTGTTTGGACATTAAAACAGCGTTCCTTGTCTGCTAGGATTTCTTATAAAACCAATAAAAGAACCTTCTTTCCATCATCGCCACGTGCACAATTCTTTTTCTGGAAAAAAACAATTGTAGTTTTGGCATTTCAAATTAATGCGTGACCATAAAACATATTGTTTTTTAGAAAGCCAAAAGAAAATCTCCTCACCATCATCGGCAACATTGAGGGTGGAAAATATTTTCATGAAAGTAAAGACGGTTCTGATCGAATCGTCATGTTTGTGCTGACGTCAGCTCAACAAGTTGGTTTCCCTCCACTCTCTACCGCTGTCAAAGGCATCCAAGCAGCTATGTGAGTCCAACTATTTGTCGCACACGGTTTTTTCTAAGGGTTGCTACTTATAAGAAAGAGCAGCCTCTTCCATAGAGTATCCTTTAATACGCTATTCGACATTTTATTTGCGTATGGCTTATCAAAGATATTTCGAACCATATCAAAAACGTCAAAAGGTGCTCAATAAACCCTGGGAACGAGGTTGAAAAAAGGTTACATCACTGGATGTTTGTTGTGATTTTTTTCTTTTCCTTGCCACGGCATGACGTCAGAGTTGGGGGAAAAACAGAACACTTACTAAAGATTAATTATGTGTTTTCAGTAAACAAAATATTTTAGTGACTGTTTGTTTTCTTCTCGAAATGATTAAATCTTATTGGTTGGAAAGTTGTATATCACATGACTTTCCGTGGCGAAGAATGATTTTTACACCAAATTTGACATGATTTATTTCATTGATTTACCCCCGACTTAAGGTTTGGAAATGCGGCTTGTTGGTGAATTAGTATAATTTAACTGACTGACTAATATGGCTCTACAAACTAAATATATAGTTTGTTCTTACAAAAATAATTAACCAATATCGGAATGTATATAAAATTGACGTTTTAAATTTAAAGTCATAATTTTTTTTTCTCCTAAGGATTGACAATGGAGACGAGCTACCCACATTCAAGTTTACCGTCGTCGCAGTTGGCGTGGATAAAGGTGCAAAAGAAGATTTGGAAAGGATCACTTTAGCAAAAGAGCGCACTATAGCATCTGACTCATGGCTTGCTTTGAGTAAGACGAGTGTCATTTTCAAGTCCATCGTTAACATGGCTAAATCTCCGCCCGCTTACGGTACGCCAAAATTACACGCTTGTTTTTTTTATGAAAATCCCAATAGAATTTAGTTAATCTTTAAAATTGATTGTCTGTGGAATGATTGTATTTTACTTAAATTACTTGGGGCATAATCTATTTATCTTGGAGGAATTTTTGGACTATTGTTTAGAACGATAGAAAAATAAGAATAATGCTCACTCTGGACGGTGTTATTCTATTCTCATAAAAGTGTTTATAAGGTATAGGGCTGTTTCATAATACAATCGTGCAGAGGCGGGGTGTAAAGATTTGTTTCCGGGAGTAAATTTGTGATTTCTGGCGGTAATATTGAATGACTGAGAGGTCAGATCAATCTGGATAAATTATGAGAAAAAGTTTATACACATCTACATATCTAGTCTATTCAAACTTAAAATTTAATTCGTTAAAATTTTCCACAATAGGCCAATCGCAAAGTCTATTTGCTGGCGGATTGAAAACTCTCGGAGATGCAACTAAAGGTATGTACGGAAGGCATTTTGACAAACAATGACAAATTTTTGTCTCGATGCTTCGTTTCTCCAAACTCGTTTAAGAGACTTTACTACGGAGAACTTTCTTCGTTTATTTCAAAAAAGCTAATCGGTTGGTACAAAAGTCTCTTAAATCACTTAAAATAATAAAAGAGACAATATTTTTAAACTCGTTTAAAAGACTTTACTATAGAAAACTGTTTATTTCAAATCAGTTGATCTGTTGGTTGAAGATACTGTACCAGAAGAAGAGTGAATATTCGTTCTTTAGTACAAAAGTCTCTAAAAGTGACAAATTTTTGTCTCAATACTTCGTTTCTCCAAAGCCGTTTAAGAGACTTGACTACGGAAAACTTTTTTCGCTTATTTCAAAACAGTTAATCTGTTGGTTGAAAATATTGTACCAGAAGAAGAAAAATGCCACCAAGCAGTAGATATCGCTTTTCTTGTCGATTCTTCGCATTCCGTTCGTCTGGATTGGGATAAAGAGTTGTTCTTTGTACAACGAGTGGCGCACCGGTATGTATATTAGCGAGGTCAGCGACCCGCGACCGTTGCCCCGCATAATCTAGGACGCTCGGTTGGTTGTTTGAACGTTCTCCTTTACATCTCACGCCGTCGTTATCGTTTTAAGATAAGTTGCATGCCAGAAATGACAGGCATTTGTAAGGTATAAGATACACATGTTTAATGAGTTTTATAAGTGATGCGAAAATATGAAAGAATGGTAAATGCCTTTGAGAATTGAAATTGGTTTTCAGAGTTGTAAACAGAGAAATAGGTAAAATGTAAACATCCAAAATTATCTATTGGGCAACCTCATTCCCAGGGGTCATCGCACGCCTTTTGACGTTTTTGATATGGCTCGAGATATTCTTTGACGGACCATACAAAAATGTCGAATAGCGCAGAGGATACCCTGGGGACGAGGTTGGTTATTGGGTATTCCTTGGTGCGTCGTACAAAAAGAAGGTCGAAGAGTGCATATGATACCCTTGGAACGAGGTTGAAATTTTATTTGTCTGTTTTTAAAGATTCAACATCAGCGAATCTGGTGCACACGCAGGAGTAGTGGTATTTAGTGACTTGGCACACACCACAAGAGTGGAAATTAGAATGAAAGATTATTTAAACACAAACGATTTCAATGCGGCTGTCAAGAAACTTCCTTATATCGGCTATCGGACAAGAATGGATTTGGCGTTCAACCGGACACATCAAGAGCTGTTCACTAAAGATGGAGGTTTGTTTTTTATTCATTCATATATGTCCCTAAGCCCAGAGGCTGATACAGAAGGTACTCAGAAATTTTCTTTGACGGAGAGTGTTGACTTCCATATAAGGAATATTTTAAGCAAAAAGCAACACTCTCCGTCAAATCTTTTGAGAACCTTCTATGCTATGAAGTCTATTTGCATCAGAATTTAATCATACATTTTTCATTATACCGTCAACTGGGGCTACTTGGAAAAATCTGAAAATTAATGATATTTGGTCTGTTTCTTACTTCTGAATTAAATTTTGTCTTAGTTCATGAATTAAGTTGACATCAATTATAAATGACAAACAGTAACAAGAAACATGAGATAAATCAACAAAATGTCTGAGTTCTTTCTTTCCACAAGTTGCCCCAGTTGACGGTATCTTCTGTATTTTTTATTTCTCAGTTATTATAAGGGTGTTGTGGTACAGTGGTTATCAACTGTACGGGAGACCAAGGTTCGATTCCACTTGTGTGGCCGTTCATTTGGCAAGGGTTGACCCATGCCATGTGAGGGGAGTTGGATAGTCAATCCAAGGTTGCTGACTGGATGCTAACTTATTAGTTACTCTTAGTTGCGAAGTTGAGCTGACCACAGCAGGCACAGAACCTTGTTTTAACGTCCAAACAACATTTGTTTCAACGCCAGAACGTTATTTGGACGTTGAAACAATGTTGGCATAACGTTGTGTGCCTGATGGAGAATAGCCTCTTGTAACAGAAAACAATTAGAAAGATGTTGCATCCAATCAAATCGCAATGTCCAGACTTCTGATAAAATATAACCAATCAAATTGTCTCTCTAATATCACCTGACCTTTCTAATCCAATAGGCGTTCGTGAAGCAATTATTCCACGGCTCGTCATCTTAATCACAGATGGGAAACAAAATCCAACACGATCAAGTGACAAACAAGAACAATATGATCCTGTGCAAACTTCAAAACCACTTTACGAGGCTCCAAACACTGCTATTATTGCCATCGGTAAAATCATAATTTTTGCACAGAAACAACATCCTACATAACAACACGGAACAATCCTAAAATAATATCTTTGGTTGAACCTTTATAGCACAATTAATCCCAGCAGACATAAAACATTATTCAAACATTGTTTCAACATTCAAATAAGGTTCTGGCGTTGAAACAAATGTTGTTTGGATGTTAAAACAACGTTCCGTGTCTGTTGGGATTTTGTGTTTCTCAAGATAAACAAGGCCGCAGCTGACTCAGCGACTCGATGTTCTTTGTTAACCGTGCTGATTCCCGTCACATATACTCGAATTTTTACATTTACATGGTCAAACATAACTATAACTACATGCTTTTTTTTATGAGAATACACTTTATAAGAATATTCATGATGAAATTATAGCCAAAAAGTTAAGAATGTCCTAAGAATAATGCCATCTTGATTTTTTTTAAGGTCAAATTTTTATTTGGAAATTAAACCTAAATAGATCTTAAATCTTTCTCAAGTTGATTAAGCTGGCTCATTTCGGGGCTTATTTCTTCTTTTCTTTCAAATATCACTTTTTTAACATTTTTCAGATTGAGGCTGATAAAAACTTAAGAACATATGTTAAGAATGTCTTAGGATGATTTCGACCAAAAAGCTAAGAATTTTCATCATGAAAAAACAAAAAAAAAACACTATTCTTATAAAAAAATGTATAATAATTTCTTCTTCTTCTTCAAGGTGTGACCAAGGATGTAAATGAAGAACAATTGAATCAAATCACACGTGACCCGTCTCATGTTACAATGGTCGATTCAATCGAAAAATTGATTTCCGATGAGTTCGTGAAAATGATATCGAAGAAACTCTGCGAAGCCCCTGCTAACATAGCTACAAGTTAGTATCGTCTCCCCTCCCAGTAGGCACGGAACGTCGTTTTAACGTCCAAACAACGTTGTTTCAACGCTAGAACGTTAATCAGACGTTGAAACAATGTTGGAATAACGTTTTGTGCCTGCTGGGTTTCTTCTTTGCCGATTGTTTTTCCTGAGAGAGAGACCTTTCAAGAGACTACCCAACAGGCACACAAACGTTCTGACGTTGAAACAACAACGTTGCTTTGACGTTAAAACGACGTTCTGTCTGTGTCTATTCCCCATTTACGCCTGTCCAAACCTTACCGCTTCAGTGATCTCTGAACATGATCTTTGCGGCTAAAGAAAATCGAAATTCGAAATAGGATCATTGGACATTGCTCTTGTCAGTAGATCATTTCCAAGACCTAAAACCATCATTCTTTAATAAAGGTCACGCATACCACCTTAAGGGAATAAATTTTCGGGAAAATAAATTTTCGCGGCATAAATTTTCGCGGAATTTCATTTCGCGGTTTTGGATGTCAACTGCGAAATTATATTCCGGAAAACACGAATATTCTCACAGTTAAAAAAAATCACCCCTAAAATTGGTCTTTTTAGGGCCAAATAGGGCTTTTTGTGGACATAAAATTCCGTCAACAGCGAAATTAAATGCCACGAAAATTTCTTCCCGCGAAAGTTTCTTCCCTTAAGGTACCCTTTGTCATTTTGGGTAAGCTTTACTGTGGATCCATCAGATCTTTTACCCATCGATTTCTATCTTGACTCCTTACCAACAGAATTTTCCACTCGTAATCTAAAAGTTATATTTGCGTTTTTTTTTTTAGTAATTATTTTCGCTTTTTTTTCTCTTGTAGAACCACCACCCATGGTAACAACATGTGCACCAGCCAAAGCGAATTTTACGTGTCAAGGTGTTGGCAAGTGTTCATCTTGTTGTGGCAGTAATGATGTTTATATCAACATCTTCCAATCCGTAAGTTAGACTTTACATATACATAGATACCAATGGTAATGTTTTGACTATCACCAGACTTCCCTAACACCTTGCCTAGCAGTGGTCCGAATTCGAACACGAAGCACATAGATATGTACGATACATGCACATAGTTATGTTTAACGACGGAACTGACAGCACTCAATCCCATAGGTGATTTCACCGTGATAATTATTGTTATTTGACTGGCAGTTAAGACAAGAAAAGTTAGAAACGGCAGACAGGTATATGTAAGGTATATGATACCAGGAATATGTAATAGCGAAGCTGGATGATGAACGAGAATTCCTTAAAGGACTGCTTCCTTTGTCTTTTCTATTGTTAACTATTCACAATAGAAACCTATCTCTGTACCCTTGAGTGTTC
>JAUJPO010078740.1:0-10888 GCA_032270745.1 Tiaropsis multicirrata
ATTCGTTCAAAAATATTATAATCAACAATATTTCTATCACTAAGTTGATAATTTAGCTCATTTAAGAAAAGAACTGAGTTAAAAATTTCATAATCCCTGTATTTTTTAATTACAGGGGGCAATTTCTCAAAAGCAGATTTCATCATAGTATGAACAAGCAGATGGTGATCACTTAAGCCCGTTTCTAAGGTACCACTGAACTGAAAGAATGCTTCCTGTTTGTTAAAATTAAGTCAATACAGGTGCCAGTTTTTGACTTAAAACAGGTTTTTTCTTTGATAAGATTGTAAAGGTCATGTGCATCCATAAGATTTTAAAGCGATTGATTTTCGGGCTCTAAGTTAAAATCACCTGCTGTCAAAAAATTATCATAAGTTGTACTATAAAAATCTAATGCAAATGATAAACTTGACAAAAATTCTTTAATTTTTCTTTTGATTTAAATTTAGTAGGTTTTTTATAAATCATAAAAATGCACCACTTATTTTTCATGAGATTTATTTCAAAGGGAATGACCTCAATACCTTTAAGAAAAATATAAGATGTAAGCTGTTGTATTAAAATATCAGATCTTGCATATACCAAAAGACCACCACTGGAATCAGTGCAAACGAATCTGCTAGTTGTAAACGATTCATCCAGTTTAGTTTCAGAGATAATTAAAACATCTATATTATTTCCCAAAAAAGTATGGAGGTCATTTAACTTATATCGTACAGAATTTATGTTTATATAACCTATAGCTAGATTTAAAGGATGTCTCAACTTTTGATTTTTCAAATTAGTTATTGAGTCATCATCAGAATCTTCGAGAATGTTATCCACACATGGTGGACCTAAAGAATCACATTTTACTCAAAAATAGTTAAAATTGAGAGCTAGCCGCTTCAGGCACTTCTGGTTCATATGAAGCTTCTTTTTTGCCAAACACGAACTGTCAACATTACCATTCTCAATCAGGCCAATATTTCGATCGTTGCAAAACTTTCTCAATTCTTCATTCATTTTCTTAACTTTTCCATAACCACCAGACAAATCGTTACGTAAACATAGCTCGGAGAAATAGATCGTGGTATTTGGGCTTATTTCATGGATAGTTTTGACGATAGTATGCAGATTTTCCGTTGTGTTTAGGAGATTTTTTGTGATGTCGTTTGTCCCAACATGTACTAAAATTTTGTCAGGTTTTTTCCTGGCACTTGGTTTTATGTAATCAATCATGTCATGTGAAGTTGATCCACCGAATGACTTCACAACAGTACAAAAATCTTTTGATGAAACGCCATCCCCATCAATCCCATTTAATAAACTGTCTCCACATATATAAACATTTTCTCTCTTTACTTTTTTCTCTATCAAAGACTCTGATTTTTCATCAAAAGATTTCTTTTCAGATGGAGCAGAACTATCTTTTATTACCTGAGTGTCATTTGTAATTTTTTGAGAACTAATTGATCTTGCACTCTCTTTGTGTTTTCTCAAAGTGATGTTTTGTTCAGAAAGATTTGATTCATCTTTTTCTAAATTACATGACAACGGTTTTTTTGAATGTTGACAATCAGAGGTTCGAGATGTTAATCCTTGTATCAAAGAGTCTATAAAGTTATTTTTTCGACGATTTTCTTCCTCAAGAAACAAAATTTGATTCTCTAGTATGTTAATAATTTTGTCCTTACTACTTGTTTCGGAGCCAGACATATCACCACCATCTCCACGAGGGAAAGACTTTGACTTCGAAGCAGATTTGATCTCTTCTCGAATAAATCTTTTTATGTTTTCAGCAGCTTTGAAAACCTCTGTCTCCATATACTTCTTGTCAATAAAATCCATGGTATTTCCAATATCATCAAAATCAAAATCATCTTCAGATTCTTTGACAATTTCAATCTTTGATTGATTCAAAATCTGTTTCAAGATATGTTTCTCAAGAGCATGACCGTCTGCCATTTTTTACCACAATGAATCGCCTTTTCCAAGCAACAGTATTATGCTGTACTATGTACTATGCTGGCACCTTCTTACCCTTTTAATAACATGACTAGCCTGCTAGTCTAGTATTGACCTAACCAGTTAATAAAATAATATAATAATACTATTATATAAGCCGATTATTTCAAACATATATTTTTTAAAGCAGAAGCTTTTCGATTTATTAAATCATTTTCAATGCTGATGCCGATTATAATGTATTGAAACAATTGTTTTACAACTACGGAATGCTCTATAATCGTTTTACAGAATTTCGTGTATTTTACAGACTGAACTAAAACCGAATCGGAAACCAAAAAGGAGCATATTTAGCAGACACAACGGTTTTAATATGGGTCTGCAAATCAGACTACTTCGTCCTTATCTTCTTTTTAATCAAAATGTATACGAGCATAATACGAATATGCAAGAAAAAGTTGATGAACCTTAGTAAGAGCTACATTTCATACACATAAGAAAATGCCAAGGTTTAGGAGGTTTGGGGTGCAAATTATTGTATTTTCCTTGGTTTTTTTTCTCGGTTATTTTGCAACATTGTCACAAAGGCAACCTACAGCAATATTGGAAAAGGTTGACACGCTTCGTAATGAGTTGGATTATGTTAAAAAACATTTATTTCAAATCATCAACGAAACACAACTATTACAAGAGATAAAAGACGTCAAGGCAGAAGTGAATCAGTTGAATTATACCATGAATAGACAAAAACAAAACTTCAGAAAAGTAGGAATATCGATGACAGATACAAAATCAATCGTAATCAAGAATTTCAAAACACCAAATGTCGAGCTTGTCAACTCAAAGGATATCGAGAAAGAAACAAATGTACAGATTCTCATTTTGGTGACATCGCATATCGCAAACGGAAATCGACGGGACTCTATTAGAACGAACTGGGGCAACTCAAGTATATTCGTAAAGCAGCTTCAACAATATAACAATAAAGCTACGTATAAAGTATACTTTATGAGTAGCTTCCTTAAAGATCAGATCGAAAAGGTCAAAAAGGAATCTGTCATATACAAAGACATCCTAATAACGAACCGGACGGAAGACTATTGGGACTTGTCTCGGAGAGTCATGTTTGGCTTCTTATGGTCTCTTGAGAATTGCCATTACGATTACATTTTAAAGGCCGATGATGATGTCTTTGTTAACATACCAAATTTATTCAAATTGATTCACAAAGACCCATTCGTATTGCAACACAAAGATCGTTTATACGCTGGAGGTATGTATAGGAATTTTGGACCCCACCGTAACAATAATTCTAAATGGTTTGTGTCTAAGGAGGAATGGGGACCGGAGAAGTACCCACCTTTCGCACAAGGAATGGGGTATATCCTATCTCCTCTTGTTATTGAAAAAATACTTCCTTGTTTCGATTGGGTAAAACCGTTTCGACTGGACGATGTTTACGTAGGCATGTTGGTGAATTATGCAAATGTGTCTGGATTAGGCATTCGGACACAATCAGGAATGGAATTTCTTGACCATCCACAAAAAAGAAGCTGTTTGTACGTTCCTAATGGCATAGTTTACCATAAAGTGACTTATAACGGATGCATGATAATTTTAACAAGGAGAAGCTTTCAAACTTAAAAGCCCCATGTTTTTTTTCATCTTCAAACACATTAAGGCGTGTCTCTCATATTTTTTATTATTATCTTTTTACCAGACCACCCCTCTGGGGAGAAAGTAAATACACAAAATTTTAGTCTCATAAAATCTAAAATCCTTCTATAGGTATGGCCATTTTAATGCTGGCTTTTTTGTGAGGATCAAATTTGAACATGAATAAGAAATTGTCACTTGCCCAAGTCAAACAGAGAGCTCACTCTTTTGGCTCAAAAAAATTAATGTTGAGGATCGTATTTTTGTATTTTTTAAATATTCTTCAAAAAAGAAACTTTTCACAACTACAGTAACCAACTTTGGTTTTTTCTGATTATCAAAATAAATGTTTCTAAACCTAGAAAGATTTAAGATTTTAAGATTTTTTTCTCCCCATAGGCTTTCTATTTTTTTAATGTTAAATTTTGCAAAAAAGGACTCACTAGCACTCTTAAATGGCCATATCTGGAGAACTAATCGAGATAATTATGAAGGTGGAAGTTTGAGCATTGTTTTATGGTCAAAATTTCATGAGAAATGAAAGTATCCTTTAAATCATAAAGAATGACAAGAAGAGTAACTCAAGATGACCCAAAAACAATTTCAGACGTTTGAAGAAATTTTGAGGCTAAAAAAAATTCACTTCCATAAGGTATAAGGTTGTCTTAAAAACTTCGGACAAAAACAGCATGAAAGCTAAGGAAGGTTTAAAAGTGAATACTAAAAAAGTCACATACCTTCCATTGGGAATTCCTCAAAATCATCATCTTCTTCGAGCGATCCCAGGTCTGTTTTCTTTTCGTCTTTCTTTTTCTCAGCCATCTTTTGATCTTTCTTATCTTTGCTCGACATTTTTGTTTTTTATTTAGTTGTGAATTTTTTTAGTCTAAACAAAAAATAACAAAAATTAATAGTTATAAATTGATAGAATTTACTAAGCTATTTATTTCAATTTATGAAAAAGAATTACATTTATTTAACTACATTTAAGGGCTCTGACCATAGTGAATTTTTCATATTTGCCATGTATTAAATATAAATTTCTGCCTTATATAGCCAACATCAATAACAAGTTTAACAACATGTTAAACATTTTCTGTTGGGCCAATTTTTGTAAAAACTTTTTTTCCTCGTTCAGATTAAGCCTTTCTTTTAAATTGGGGAAAAAAACGTTTTTTGAAATCCATAACGTCGTTACTGTAATTAAAATCTTAATTACTCGTGAAGTAATTCGTGAACAAAGATTCTGTAAAAGCAGATTTTTGCTAAATTTCTCAAAAGACTCTCAACCAAAATCTCATCTTAAAATTCAAAAATTGATTTTTGACTACGGTCAGAGCCCTTAAAGACAAAATTCAAAGCATTCAGTAAATTCAGTCAATAAAAACAGCTTGACAAGCTTTTGACCAAGGGAAGTACTGTCACAACCTACAATCTACAGTTTCGGCATGTCTGCCAAAAAGTTCAAACATTTTGTCCGTCATAAAACTCTTGGTTAGAACATTTTACCTTCTTGCCATATCAAAGTAGGACAATGACAGGTTTAAAATTAAGTAAACGGTCTATGTAACTCTTTTGAAAAGGTAAAAAAAAAATACATAAATAAAATTCTTTTAGAAATCTTACTTTGAAATTTAAAAAAAAATCCTCAAATGCATCCATAACCATATTATTTTTGAAGTATTTACATCATGGAAACTTTTAACAGATCATACAACACACCCCTGAAATCAGCAACCCTGTCAAATACGGCTACAATATAGTATTGTATACATAACCAAACCAACAAAAAGGACAACGTAGTTAATAATTAAGAACAAATCTTTACATTTGCCAATTATCTGCCTAAGCTGTCCATTTCATACATCTGGTATCTTTATGTGTTTTCAAGCAATTCACACAACAATAACGAGTTCCACATGTCACGCAAGTGTACTTGGAAAAATAACCGCAAACTGCGCAAAAATGTCGACTTGGAAAATTTGACGGTTTGGCAACTGCATTTATGTAATTGGGTTTGCCTTTTTTACCTTCTGCTGCTAATTCTTCCATTAAGGCTTGAAAAGACCTCTTGGCTCTCAATTTGAAAATATCTCCCACTTTCGATTTTCGTTTTTTCTTTGAATCTGTACTATCTGTTGAAAAGGAAGGGAGTTTCTTTTTGCTTAAAAATTGGTCCATTTGAAAATGGGGATCGTCATGAAAATTGTCGTTTTCAAGCGATTCCAGTTGTTTCTTTTGTCGTTTAGCACGTGTTGCTGTATCAATGACATGGCGCTTGTTTTGCTCTTTCAAACGTGAAGAGCCACGTTTGTCTGACATTGTTTTAAATATCTAAAGAAATGGTCAACATATTTTTAAACAATATATAAAACACACAGACACATACATTTGAGTATATTGCTTCCAAAAAGATGGGCCTTTTTATTTTATGACGTTAATTCTCGCTTGCTCTTGAAAAACAACTACAATAATGTCCTTAAAAAACTCAATATTTAGTGAATATACAAAAAAAATAACAACATACTAGTAATAGTTAGGTGTATAAATAAAAAAGATAAAAGACAGGTTAGGTTTATAAGAAGGCGCTTTTAAATTTGCTTCAATAAAAATTAAGACTAATTAGATATAAGAATATCTGTTATCAGGTGTCAAAATGCTGACACTGACAGTCTTGTCATGGATGCAATCAGATAGATTATTATGTCAATTATTCTATCGTTTTTACACAATTTGAATTTATAATATAATATGTACTATAATTATGGAATAAAATATTTCTAGCTTCCTAAATTTACAAAATACAGTTTACGAATTTGGTTCTCCTTGTTTTGAGCAATATTGATTTATAAAATATAGGGGAACTATTTAATCATCAATCAAATTGCTCAGCTACACGAAAAGGTTTATTTTATGTTCAAGGATACATAGAATTTTTTTCAAAAGCTTGTAAAACAAGCCTTTTTATGGTAAAACGCCACAATATAGCAAAAAAACAAAAAAATTCAAAACCAAATAAAACCAAACAGACAAAAGCAAGAGAGGAAGAGAGGTTCTTTTCCAAATATCTATAAAATGCATAATGGCAATGTAAGAATCAGTTACAAGTAAAAGATGTATAATAAATAATATAAATTTTCTATTCTATTCGAAATATTTTCTACAAAATAATGCAAGTACAACCTTGCCCATATTTTAAAACTCTAAACAATATACAAAACAGATAAAAATATTGATTTTATGTATATAACATGTCAAATTACCAGAGTATTAACTGCTTTATCACACTCCAGTAACACACAATCTAAAGTGATATATATTAGCTCCGGAACCGACTCGGAGTTCCTTGCTGCGATTTAGCTGCTTCTCTTCTTCTGTCAAGTGGATACGGAACATCATTCAACCATTCACTGATGAAACTACCATGGTCTCGTTGCTCCTGTAATGATCTCACTTCCATTGAAAGTTGTTCCAACTCTTGCTGCATGGCTTTGGTTTTTTCTTCTATTGACTCCAATTTCTCCAATGCTAGAATATTATGTAACTCCTTTTCATCCTCCTTAGCATAGGAAGACCAGATACTGACTATGCTGTATCCACCATATAGTAAAATAATACAAGCAATTAAATAAGGATGTGTCCATAAGAACAATAAAAAGTGCCAGATCAAACTTGAAATCACCAACATCCATTTCAAACAGAAGAAGGGGCCAGCTATGTTGTATATCAAAAAAGTTGATGAGATCCACATCAATAAGTAGAGTGTTGAAAAGCGACCGATGATGAAGGAAATAGCAATTACTTGAAAAAACACCATTATGGAAATGGCTTCATAGCTTGTCTTATTCAAAAACTCATTTATTTGTTTAAAGTTGAAGAGAAAATCATTTTCCACAAGTCTAATAATGCCATCATCATCCATGCTAATTCAACAAAGCATCATTAAAGTTGATATTATTATTGTGATTTTTGACATTTAATCTAAAATTTTCGAAAACAAAATAATCATACTGTACTTTGATGGACCTACCTGATAAATAGATAGTTGACAAGAGGACCAGATACAGGCTGACGGTATAAAGGATTCAATTTCTTGTCGGATCCAACCATGGTGGATCCTCCAAATAAATAGAAATGTAATTTTTTTTATGAGAACTTTTGGCAAAAATACTTTATACACATCCCTGTCTCTGTGACTGGAATTCTCTCCACTCGGAGGGAGGTCAGGCCAAAAAAAGAGAGTCTTGTTTCTGGAAATCGACCGAGTGAACTCTTTTTTGGTCTTAGTTGGGCAGTAAGAGAAAGTTTTTTTTTAGATGAGACAAGAGAAAGAAAAAAAATTTCAAACTTTTTAAAAGATTTCTCCTAAAGCTAAATCAATTAACACAAACAAAAGTTTCCTCCTTTTAAATGCGTCTTTTGTGTAAAAGTTTATATTATATACACTGTTTATATTACTTGTTCATCATCCAGCTTCCCTATTACATACTCCTGGTATCAGTAAAATGCGTCTTTTGTGTAAAAGATGGTTATGGTTTTATACACAAAGATGATGAGAGTATATTTTTTGGATGTTTATGACGTCAATCATGAATATTTAATTACAATCAGCAACTATTGTTGATTTTTTCTTTTTTCTTTCTTTATTTGTTTAGTATTTAAAATGCGTTCTTTATTCGATGATAGGGTTTGTAAGGGTTGATTGTAGATCTGAATCTTTTCATAAAAGAGGAGGGGAAAGATCAAATCTAAAAATGTAAAAAAAATTTTTTTGCGACCGCCCGAGTGAGATTTCTTCTCGTCACCCGCATTTCCGGAAACAAATCATTTTTTCGAAACTAAACTAAATTATTCTTTACATGAGGGATCATTTATTTCAAATGGTTGAGTAGTTCCAAAGATATTCCATTTTCAAATCCCAAAATATCCACCGTTCCAAAGAACACCTTCGTTACTGCGCGCTACTAAAAATTACTGCTTTCACGGCACCATTATGAATGGACCTTAGAAGTGCAAAAGCCTCCCACATGTCTGCGGGAATTGCTTGCAAGGTCTTAAAATCAGCCTGATGACTATAGAACTTTGACTCATCGGAAGTGAGCTGGAAATGGTATCTAAAATTGAATTATACCACTGAAAAGCTGAAATCCTGAGCTTTCTCTTGATATACGATAATGTAAGTCAAAAAAGTTCAAGAAGGTCTCAAAAAATTGCAATTTCTTCATTTTTTGTAATTTATACAGATGGCCTGTAGATTATGCCAATAAATATTGTGGTCCAGACTTCAGTCCTAAGCTACGCGTGTTTTTTACAAAAATCCGTCTTTGAGGCAAAACACTCGATAAATTAGCTGAAGGCACCTTATTTTCCAATGTTATTTAAAAAAGCATTGGGTCATTCCAGAAAATAACCACTACCCCCCTGTGGACTACATAAATTTTTGGATTGAAGTGTTTGTCAGAAATCCTGAAATTTTTTAATAGGTTGCGGAAAATCCTTTATTTTTACTCATTTTTTGGCTTTAAGGAAAATCCATGATTTTCCATGCATTTTACTGCCAAGTATTGGAAAATCCTGATTTTTCACCCTAAAAACTGGGATTGTATCAGAAATCCTGTACTTTTGAATACTTCTTTTTGTTGGAAAATCTGTGTCGTCCACAGGGGGGTAAGAGAGGATAACTGGAGTAACCCATTGCTCAGATCTTTTCGAAATTTACAAAAGATTACTCAAATATAAATCATACTAAAATTTCTGTCAAAATCTCATACTAGAAACTTTGAAATAATCAAAGTTCTTCTTGCCCCACGACCCATGGCATGGCACGGACATTTCCGGGCCTCGCGTTGAATTAAAAATTGGAAAAGGCCCGAGCATGGCCCGTACAATCTCGGGCCAGCTTCCGGGGAACGAAAAATCCCAGGTTGCTACTGAACCGCGCGATTTCCTCGACACAATAGTTTAGCACAGAAGCTCCCATATACCGCGCATTGCTTTTAGCTCCTGTTCCCATGTTCTTTTTTTTAAACTACTTTTTTTAAAGAACTCAGGAAAAAAAAAACTCCCAAATAACGTTTTTAGGACATAATTTAAAACTTATTTTAATAATCCTGCTCTATTTATTTATACAAAGTGATGATAAGGAAATCGGCTTAATTATAATGAATCATTACCCGAGCGAGAGGGCCAAACTCTATAATTCGCAAATGCTAAACTCTGATTGGTTTAAAGTGACATCAATCGGGCAGTTACAGGCCAGTAATTGCCCGCTAGGTCACTTTTTAATAAAAACTGCAATGACTTCACATGTCATATATAGACAAAAAGTTGCGATTCACAAATCTAAAAAGCCTTAAATTAGACAAAGTTCGCTTGCAAATGCACATTTAGGACAAAGCTCGGGTAATAATCTATATAATAACTGTTCAGTCATGCATTACGGGAGAAAAATGACATCAGTCACGTAATGCCCTTGCAAGCTTGAGCATTGCTTTAACATCGGTCATTTTTCTCCCGTAATGCCCTCCCGAACAGTTATTATAGGGTTAACCCTAACTTGAATAAGGGAGCAAGAGCTAAGAGCAATGTTTGATTAAACCTGTGATTGAGATTGTGATACACCTCTCTCTCCCGTGACGTTAAATCCAGTAGGAGATACATCACAATCGCACCGCACGGAAAGCTCGAGCCTGGAAATATGAATCTACATGTTGTACTAGTATTCAATTATTACCAAAAAATATTAACTTAAAAAAATAATTTCAATTAATTTTTTGTTTCCATTATTTAGAATGATAGAGGAAGAGGGAAGATTAAACACGAAGAACTTAAGGTAGGTAGAGGTAAGTAGGTATGTACTCGAAGGATGGAGCAGTCAACCGTTAGCTCATCGCTATTATTGTTGACTATAGTTCAATCTTAATCTTTGACTACCTAATTCCCCTCACATTGTATGGGTTGACCTGGGCGAAGGTCAGTTAATCGCAGCACCTACCGAGTGGGAATCGCACTCAGAACTCCTACATGGAAGGCAAGGACGACAACCACTACACTCATGCGCCTATTAAATGGACAACGTAATGTATCTAGCAAGGTAATATTAGATCTATCAGGGTTTGTGAAAAGAGGAGACGTAACGACGGATCTGTCTTTGTTCGAGGTTTGGATGCATTTGTTTAAAAAAGCGTGCATTTCTTTTATAAATTTACTAAAACTGTCGAACGTGCTAACCGCACTGGCTCAACTTCAGTATCTTTCAAATCATTCGTAGGCCCAATTGTAAATT
>JAUJPO010078751.1:0-10888 GCA_032270745.1 Tiaropsis multicirrata
AAACAGTAAATTTCACGCCATCACGCCTAGATTTGGTCAATTTCACGATCACGCCAGAACTCGATTTCACGCCATCATGCCAATTCTTTTTCATTCTCACGCCATCACGCCGTAAAAAATCTCCGATCACGCCATCACGCCAACCGCTGGGGGGGGGGGGGGGCTCAGTAATGAATAGAGAAAACTAAGATAGCGACTGAATTTACCATATTTTAGTTATCGGTTTAATCATCCAGAGTAAAGTTCGATTCGTTATTGAGTGTCTATGGTTTATCCAATCATCGACGGTGAAAAAATAAGAGTCAAATTGGTGGAAAGACAAATAACGATTCAGATTTTATTTTAAACGTTGTTTGTTTGTTTATACAAAATAACCGTATACATGTTTCTAAGAAATATGATCAGTGATGATTTTGATTTTACGAAAATGATTAACTATTTACATTAACACGCTCGTTTGATAGTTGTTTTTTGGTTATAAAACATTACACAACATCTTCATTTTCATCGCTTTCTTTCATTTTCTATGAAGATCCCTAGACTCTATAAAACACTTCCATTCTTCGACTGTAGCCTTGTGGGAAATCCAGTTTCAGTATATCAAAAACGGCCGTGCTCCTTCCGGACCAGATGTTCCCTCGTGACCCGTATGCGAAGGGAGGGTATCCGGATATATATAAATTCTTGTTACCAAAACATGGACCACTTCCGTATCCGCAAACAGCATTTTTGCCACCGTAACGTGCCATGTATTTTTTGAGAGGGTTGAATTCGAACATAAAGGTTTTTGTACTGGCTGCTTTTTTACCTGTAAAAAAACGATAAGAAACGTGTTTAAAATGTTAGAAAAGTAGCAAAACGGACAAATATCCTGGAATCTCCTTTAACTCACGGCCACGTATACTTTTCTTTCCTTAGAAAATTCTACATTCTATACCAGAATATACCTCACTTTTGTCGTTCGTTAGTATATGGAAATGAGCGTTTGAATTTTCCGTAGTTAGCGGGTCTGTTTATATACATGGTCCTAGATGGTGTTACTGTTTGTAACTAAAAGGTTTTAAGTGAATGATTAGAAAACAGCTCTGGAGAGTATTTTGCTATAACAATAGAATACATGCGCGATTGCAACTTGTAACCCTGTAAAAAATCAACTGTTGTTTATCTCATGTAATTTAAACTCCGTATAATTCGAACATAATGATCTGCGGTCCCCTTGGAATTCGAATTACACGAGTTTAACTGTGTGGTGGACTGGCAATAGTTATTATATATTTACCACGGGTCCATCCAATATCTGTAAATCCACCAAGAGTAGTGTCCCAATCCCGATTCGGCCTTCGATAATACGAAATCCATTTATCTCGGATTTGAATAAGAGATATGGTGTTTTTTCGTCCGCCGCAATATTTGTCAGTAAAAAACATTCCTCCAGAGTTTAGGTTTGGATAACGTGTGTTTGTATCCCAGCATGATTTGTAACGTCCAAGCTGTTTGGATTCTTTTAACCATTTCCCAAGATGCTCGATTGATGTTGAGTTTAAAATCACTGATTTCACTGAAAATAAAATGAAAGTAATATCTTAATCTTATTCATTTATGGGGCGAGTCTTCACTATCCATATATACCCCTGGAAATTCGTTTTCCACTTGGTATTCAAAATTCCCTTGTTCTTTTTTCAAAAAAATTGATGAGGATGACCACAATTTGGAGGATCAAAATTTAGTGGGGATACTTTTCAGTGAGGATGAATTTCTTTGCTAAATTTCCACCGGAGACGGGTAGGGTAGGGGTATGTATGTGATTTGGCGGGAAGTGTATATACTTAACCTTTACAGCGCGCTAACTTTTTTGAAAAAGGCAAAAAAATTCATCATTTTATTCTGGAAATTTACTCTTTGAAAGGCCATTTCTCGACCAAGACAAATGATTAAGATATCAACTTTGGTATCGTTGGAAAGCTCGTTTTATCAGCTAAAAATAACGATGTTTTTTCCTTAAATCTCAATTGGTCAGGAGTTATGACCAAAAGACTGTGTACCGGTAAAACGACCTTTTCAAAACGTAAATATACGTATTCTGCATGGAAAAGGTTAACAGGTACTCAAATATTTTTTTTCTTCATTTAAAATGCCTTAATCTACTTTGTCTTAGTACCAATAGTCATTTTGGGCAGTTTTAAAGATTTAAAAAAAATTATTAACCTTTACAGCGTGCTAACTTTTTTGAAAAAGGCAAAAAAATTCATTATTTTTTTCTGGAAATTTATTCTTTGAAAGGCCTGTAATATACTGTACACTAACTGAAAAGAATAGGACCAAAATCCCTATACATCACGACACCGGAACGCAAAAATGGTCCAAAATGGCAAAATTTATTAAATTCTTTCTTCTTTAAAATGCCTTAAATTAAAGAGAACTTACAGTGAAACTTTTCAACGACACTTGCACTTTGAACTTTCCTATTCCCATTTCTTATAGTACAAACATAAGTTCCATCCTCAGAGACTTGAGCTTTGACCACAAACAAGTTGCCTTCTTTGCGTTTAACAGTGTGAGGAACCGGTACACCCATATTCATGATAGTTCCGGTCATATTTATGGTGTTTCCGTATGCAGAACAGAAGATTTCAACAGTTTCATGACGGAGACGAGTTATGATGTCCGTAGATGTGTTGTTCATGACAAAAGGCCAAACTCTCAATAACATTCGGACTCGGTCTTTACCTGCAAGCAAATAATAAAAACATTCATAACTTTGTTCTGGCTTTTTACAAGAAAATATAAAAAAAAAATAATAAAACAATCCATAACTTTGTTCTGCGTATTGAATCTGTTTTCACAAAGATTTCAGGAGGTATAACAAAAGATCCACGAAGAAAATTTTATTGCATTTGCATACCAGAAGACTTTTAAAACAAGATGTTGTCCAAAACGTCAAAAAAACTTACGTTCCTGCCGGTCTCCACTAAGCGCGCACAGCTCTCGCTTTTCATGTTTCTCTGTTCTGATTGGTCTCGAAGAGAACATTACGTTAGTGCGTGCTGCTCTCGCTAAGTGGAGACCGGTATTAAGGCCGGTCTCCATTCATCGAGCGGATAGTGTGACTTTTTTTTATAAAATGACGTAGTACTAGACCACCCATTGGCTTAGAAAGAAATGAAGCCATTCGATTGGTTAAAACTGACGTTGCATGTCGCACGACTTCGAAAATAAAAGTCGAACAGTTGTCAACTTTCTTTCCGGTCGACTTTTCCGATGATGTAATCTTTTCTAAAGATTATTCACCACAAAAATAGTCACGTAATCTGCCCTTGATGAGTGCGAGGATCGGTCTTTAGTTCCTACCAAACTTACCAGCAGAATTTCTAGCAATACAAGTGTAATATCCAGCGTCCGAATGTTGGACATTTTTTACCATAAGTCTGTTTTCCCAGACAACATGTCGTTCGTTGGGATCATTGTTTGTACTGAATAACCTTTTCCAGGTTATTTTGACAAGGGGTTTTGATTGAACGAGAACCTTGCATTCTGGGAAATTGAAATCGACACCTAGGTGTGTTACGAAGACTTTTGATCGAATCCGTTGGATCACAGGTTTGACTAAAAAAAAAAAGGAGGAAAAGACGAATTAAAAATTACATAAAAGAAAGTATCATTATTTGTAGTAATGAAGAAAACGTTAGAGAAATTCTGCATATTTCATAAATTAAATCGCAACCAAATCTATTGCGAGATAACAAATAAATCACAGCAAGAGATGAAGTCAAACTTTTTTGTTTGTATTTCTAAATATTACGGAAAATCAAGTGATCGTCAGGCTGTGATACAGAGGTAGGCTATAACCAATGGAGGAGAGTGCACTAGCTGTTCCGAGAGTTGTCCTATTACCTTATATAGAAACTAACTGATTACTCTCCTTGAATAATAGAGTCTACCTGCTGTATCCGAAACTGGCTGATTAGTAGTTTACCTTGTGCTGGTTTGACCATGAAATAAAAATTTTCATATCCCAACGCGTTCCCAACCAAAATACTGTAGGTGCCAAACATCGATTCATTCACGTTTTTAAGCGAATACGTTAGATTGTATTCGTTACCCGATACTGTCAGTAGTCGAGGAACATCTACTAAAACTCGATGTTTCCCCGAAATAGAGTCTTGTCCTTTGGAATCGCATATTGGGTTTTCAAGATCACCACAATGAAACAACAGTTGGGAATAAGCACTTCCGTGTACAAAATATTGTGTTGCGACGTCTAAGTTTTCCCCAATGATAGCTTGAAAGACTGAGCTTCTTTTACCCAATATTTTTGGCGCTGTAGTTTTGACGATGGGTTTTGACACTTCAAACGCATGACTGGCTTCACCATATGCATTTTGGACTCGACATTTGTAGCTTCCTTTATCCGTCTCTGCAAGATTTTTAATTTTCAATATAGCTCCATGATTTTCTAGTTGGAAACCTCCTGAACGGTTAATTTCATCTACTGGAATCCCATCTTTATACCTGTTGTAATTAAAAGATAATCAAATTATGGATATTATTTATACGAAAATGCATGACATAAATCCTAAGTATTAATGCACGTTGGAGCATCCTGGAAGGCTATTATCTAGAAATAATAGATTTTTCTATTTTAAAGGTTTGGCGAGTCTTCTAGAGTACTCAAGTTTACAATGAACTTGTTTTGCTTGATCTTATATGCCTAAAAGACGATATGTCACATCCATGATCAGACTATTCTATGATATGACGAAAAATGCATTTTTTGAAATAATTGAAAGACACTCATCGTATGCTCTTCTGTGTTCTATCTTTCAAATTTGTAATTTCCTAACAAAATATGCAAATTCTTGACAAAAGTTTAACATTATGGTTGCTATCCGTTTTAGTCACTTGAGAAGGCTGTTTTTTAACTGTAACAGCCTTTGTCAATCAATTCTCTTACTCGTTTCGTTCAGTCGGTGCCGTAGAGAAGGTACAAGTGAGTACCGAAGGAGGGTAACATAAATTCGGGCAAAGCTAGGCAAACTATTTAGCAGTCAAAAATGTAAGATTTAAGAAAATATGTTTTTGTTATATATTGTGTTGGATGAAATGTTAGATGAAGAATGCATGCATTTTAGGTTTGTGGGACTATTTTTTAAATCATTCGAACGATAAAGAGTTTTTTCAATCCAATATTAAAATTTCCCTTACTAAGAAAGAATTCCTTTAAATCTTGCCGAAAATGTTGGATGAAATGTTTGACGGCGATCGTCCAACACAATTTTCTATTTTTTTTTGAAAATTTCAATTTTTTTCAATATTTTGAAGTGACTCAAACCAGTCCAACATTTCATCCAACATCACAAAAATAACACGTTGGATGAAATATTGGATGGTTTGTTGGATAAAATATTGGATGGTTTGCCGGTCTTAATGGTGTAACTGGTTTAGGTTCCAAGCTCAAAAGTATATGTTTCCTAAATAAGACTAAATAAGACTGTAGCAAATAAGGCAATGTTTGCTCTCCATCCCATAGTTTTAGGTAGTTTTTGAGATAATGACAATTAGAATTTGCATATGCTCCGGTGTCACCGTAAAATATTACTCCCCAAAATTAATACTCCCCAGTCATTATTTACTGAGAAATAACTACTCCCCAGTAATCTTTTCCCAGGAAATTATGACTCCCTTCAGGAAATATTTACTCCCCTGGTAGTATACCAAAAAATTGGCGTATATATCGATCAACATTCGGTTTACTTGATCTTTTTTTCCTGTGTATCATGAATAAATAACAATAACAAAAACAAAATGGAAACTTTGGAATATTCGGGCATTTTTTATTCGAATATGAAATCGAAAGACTTCATTAGGGAGTCATAATTTACTGGGAAGAAAACACTCCCCTCTATTTAAAACAAATAAATTCACAATTTAAAGGGGAGTAATTTTTTCCACGGAGGAGTCATAATTTCCCAGGAATTTATTACTCCGGGAGTCATTATTTCCCGGGAAAATATAACTGTGGGAGTAATTTCTCCCGGGGAGTAAAGATTTACGGTTACACCGGGCATGCGTGACAAAAATCATAGCATTTGTCATCAGAGGTCAATATAGATGGGAGCCCGTCCACCACACCATTGCGCTTCGTGCGATTTGATTGATTTAATTTTTCGACTGTCATTTTTGGTGGGGAATTCAAACTCTGCAGTGTTACCACACATATAGCTCATATAGGTTTTGTGAAATGGGGAAGAATTAGTATGGGTCCAGACCAACCTCGTCCCCAAGGAATTCTCTGCGCTTTTCGAAATCTTTATTGCGTGTCAAACAATACCCTGGCTATATCTCGAGCCATATATAAAAAACGTCAAGCAGAAGGCGCGCGATGAGCCCTGGAGTACTACCATACCACCTCCTCCATACCGCACATCAACCAATCAAAACCCTCCCCCCCTCCACCCTAGATATACATGATCCCTTTCCCTCATTAAAACCAGTTAACTATAGGAGATTTACAAACAAAATGTCTTGAAACATACAAAAATATAGGATATATTTTCCATGTTAGATACAACAATGCACCACAAATCTTCCCTTGTAAAATAGAAAAATAAAGGAAAAATTCTCCTTGAAATACAATAAAAATGCTCTTTCAAACATTCGATCCCAGCACTCAAGACGAAAAATAAAAATAACAAAGACAAGTCCACAGTCTTTCTATGGCAAATTTCCCGTATGCTTTGTTAATTTTGGTTACATGCAAACGTGTTTGCATGATACTGATTTCGACAATGGCATTTTTAAAGAAGCAAAAGGCGCGCGATGAGCCCTGGGAACGAGGTTGGATCCAGACTAAGGTCAATAGCAAGATTAAGTATCCGAGATAAATCACATGACGACGACGGACGAATCTTTACAGTCTATGGTCTAAATAGCGCACATTTATACAGGCTAGTCCGTGTAACAAGGTAGACTTGACCTACGAATAACTATATCTTTTGTTCTAGAACTAAAATTTTCACGATTTTCTGTTTTAGAACAAATGCAGTATAGCTTGCTACCCGGACTAACAAATGTAGTATAGCTTGCTACCCGGACTAACCTGTAGAAATGTGCACTATCTAGACCATATGCTGTAAAGATTCGAGCCGTTCATCGTCGTCATGGTGATTTATCTCGGATACTAAACATTGCTTATATTTTTACAGAAAACTTGTGCTCTGATACTCAGGGTAACAAGTAAACGAATCACCAATCAGGGTCGGATACAGGAGGCAGGCTATCTTATTCACGGAGAGTAATTAGTTTCCATATAAGGTAATACGATAGTAAAGTGCACTCTCCTCCGTTGGTTAAAGTCTCCCTCTGTATCCGAGCCTGCCAATGCTATGAAAGTGGCTCCTTCGTAAAATGTAAAATGAAATTTTGAAAACATACCACGTCACATTAAGAGGCCAGGTACCTTGAATAATACAATTCATTTCCAAATCATTCCCGACATTCTCTGACAGATCAGTGATGTAGTTTAAGATCTTTGGTTTTCCTAGAAAAAGAGAAGAAGTTTTATTGTCAAAGTTTTCAGTGGTGGAAACAGAAGGTTCTCAAAAACTTTAACGACGGAGAGTGTTAGTTTTGCTCATATTCCTTATATGGAAGTCAACACTCTCCGTCGAAAGATTTGTGGTATCTTATGTATGTATCCGCCTCTGACTTTTTGGCATTATTTCAGTTGATTTAGCATCAGAATACCATAGCTATGTAATCTTGCTGCTGATGTATACGTTTTTTGAATAATTTAGTTTGGATTCCAAGCACTTTTCTAATCTCAGACGAAAGTGGTTCTGATTCGATCCATGCCATACCTACAGAAACGAATCTCCACCAATGAACCGCTTTAATCGGCGAACACGTTTTAAAATTATTTGCCTCCGCAAAAAAGAAATTTGATCACGCATCACGAAAAAGGACCAAAGCTCACCACGCTATTTTAGTGACACAGTGCAAAAATGAGCGTGTAATTACGCATCACACTCCGAAATTTTGTCAAATCACGATCACGTTCAAATTCCAATCACGTCATTACACAAACCGCTGCTGGTGCTGGTAGTGTCACATTAACACAAGCAGAAAGACGAAGACATACCTTCAGCCAAATTGTTACTGCAAATAAGAAGAATACCAAGGCATACAACCAATAAGGACATGAATGTGTCCATGCTTACAACTTTCATGATCAGATGGTTGTTAGTCTTGTCTAATTCGTAGTTTGTCTATGGTGATATATTTCAATCAAATTAATACACTCTGGTTTTATATGCTGGCTTTTATAGAGAGTAAGTTTATCCGGTTTGTGTAAATTAATCTCTTTAGAAACTATTTTATGATGATGGTTCAACTAAAGTCTGTTGCAACAAAATTGTCAGTAAAAACCGGTTAAAGCCGTTAATATGTAGAAACCAGGATTGAATGAAAGAAAAAAAAAGTAAGTAAGTGATAATATCCTGGTTTCTACACGGAAGAGATTTTTACCTTAAGTAAATAAAAGGATTGGACTAAGTCACCTACAGATGAAAGTCCCCGTGAAATTTAGTTTTGTAAGTAAACTATATGATTGTATAATAAGCTTTATTTCGGGTCGAAAATAACAACAGTTTAAGAAACTAGAATGGACACTTTTTGCGTTTCTGATGGTGTAATTGTAAACATCATTTTTCATAAAATAATGTCAACACCTCAATACGTTTAGCGGTAGATACAGAATGTTCTCAAAAGTTTTGATGGAGAGCTTTTGCTCATGTTCCCTATATGGAAGTCAACACTCTCCGTCAAAAATTTTGAGTACATTTCTGTATCAGCATGGTATCAGTCAATAGGTTTTTATTAGACTAATCAGTTATTACTTTGTTTTGTTTGATGACAGGACCCAGCTATGAGCTGAGGTTTTGATGACGTCACGCACGAAACGAGAGCGACATTTTCAGATGTTTTTTTTAGCGAGGTTAAATACCCGTGGTAAATCATGACGACAAACGGGCGTTTACAGGCTAGTCCGTGGAGCAAGGTAGAACAAAGGAGATATTTATTCGTATGTGAAGTCTACCTTGCTACTTGGATTAGCCTGCAGAAATATGCGCTATCTAGATGAACACACGTCTTATTTATAAGAACATCTTAAGAACGTGCCTAGCCTGAAATTAGGAAAACAGATTTTACTGCAAGGGAGGATTTTTCAACGCTTTAATAAAAAGTGTCCCAGGCACACAATATTATGTCAGCATTGTTTCAACGTCCAAATACCGTTCTGATGTTGAAACAACATTGTTTGGGCGTTGGAACAACATCCCGTGCTTGCCGGTTGTTATTAGGGTTATATCTAGTTAGTTATATCTATTTTTTCCCCTTTTCTTTCCATTATCAAAAATCATCTTGTATTTATTTAGATAAAATAGTTCTCTTTTCATCTTGAAAACGCAGTTGAGGGCGACCTGAAGGCTCCCTTTTCGATAGCCGTCTACCCGAAGGTAGGAGGGGCGCCACTCCTTTCCCTAGATTTCAATTTTGCCAAGAAGGACAGCAGCGAGTACCAGTTTTCAAGTCTTTGGTCTGACCCCAAAACCTTGCAAATGGGAGGCAAACACTCTAACCACTTGGCACCGTCGCTTTTCATCTTAGAAGACATCTAACATTGAATCAAGGAGAAAAGTTGGGCGAAAACCGGCCAAAATGTTTTAACCGATTTGTTGGCCAACATGTTGGTATGGTTTGTGATGACATAATTTTCTGAAAAATAACAAGTAGCCAACATTTTGAACTGTTCATTCATTAAATAAAATTACCAAGGTGATTATGTCTCACGAGACTCAAAATGACACATCTGTCAATGAAGTCAAGCTCCCTAGGGATTCGGTTACCATAGTGCTCAATTCAAAACGAGGCAGTCGTTGGTCATGACGTAATTTATGAAAAGGTATATTGCTTGATATTTAAAAAAGTTAGAGAGATATTTGTGTTTACAAGTAGAACGGAGGAATAAGAGATATGAGACAGCTCTTTCTAATTTTCAGTTTGTAGATTGAGCTTTACGGAGATGCAATGAGGACTGCACTACTTATCCTTTTGATCTTGACTTTAGGGAGTCATTTCATATCTTGCGACGACTTTCGTTTTGCCAATACATATGGATCGAACATGGTATTACAAAAAGCACCCCTAAGTGCAAATTTATGGGGATTCGGAGAAGAAGGACAAAAAGTTCAAGTCACCATCACAAATGTCGAACAAACTTTTGAAACTACTGTCAAGAAAGGTCAACATTTTTATTGTTATTGATAGATTGCTTGTAATAAGATTAATTTGTATTCAACTTAATTGCTTAAGTGACTGCCTTAAATTGATGTCACAGAAAATTATTAGCCTTCGAAGTTACGTCATAGATGACGTCACAATTGGTACGGATTGTTCCTGGAAAAGCCCATTTATTAAAATGGTAAATATAATTACAAATTTTAATCCTTTTTTAGACAGCCAAGGCAACGATGTGTGGAGAGTCAAGCTATTACCATTGGATGCCGGAGGACCATACAATATTACTGCAAAATCGAACGATAAAGAAGTCGTAATATCAAATGTGATGTTTGGTGATGTGTGGATGTGTAGTGGCCAGAGTAACATGCAGTTCACTGTCGGAATGGTAATTGTTCATATTTCAACCTCATCTTTTCACCTACTAAACCAGGGTGGGATACCTTCAAAAGTCTCTCTAGGGCGTAGGGCGTAGGGGTTAAAAAGACACGACAATTAAAGAGCCCCCACCCCCAAGTCACCTTTCAAATCACGCCATCACGCAAAATAAATTTCCAAATCACGCAATCACGCAAAAATAAATTTCTAATCA
>JAUJPO010078762.1:0-10886 GCA_032270745.1 Tiaropsis multicirrata
GCGAGAACTAATTTTGACGAATTTTTCCCAAATTCGCCAAAATTAGTTCTCGCCAAAATAAGTTCCCTTAATGTATATACATTTACTTTGCTTATGAGAAATTTCTAGAAATTCAAAATTCAAAATGGTTCTAAAACTTTACCCTCTAGGTAAAGAGAATATTGGTATTAGTTCTGTACTGAATTTTAAAAAGGTACACTCTTTTTTTATAAGAACAAACCAATTTCGGCCGAGGCTCGAATGTTCTTTAATACTTTGATCCACATATTTTTCTCAAATCTCCCACCCCACCCCACCCTTAAATATATGCCTAAAATGTTTCCCTTCGTCTAAACTTTCCATTAAGAAAATTGCTTTATAGTTCTTTATAGTTTTTGGAAAAATTTACCACCAAATCTAAGGCTCGATGTTCTTATAAAATTGTTCTTAAAAAAGGTCGAGCAGAAAATCATAAATGTTTCTGAAATTCAAAAGTTCTTATATATATGTAAGATGCAATTGCGCGCTGATAATATGCAATGACGTAAACGTTTTTATAATTGATTATAACTTGAACGCTTTTTTTTAAAGATAACACTTTAATAAGAATACGATGAAAGTTATGAATGTTCTAATGTGTACTTATAATGTAAGTATAGTGGGGTATTCTGAATCGAATACAGGAAGTGTAAAACTATAAAGGGGGGGGGGGGTATTAGTCGGTATTTCGGAATTTTACAAAAAAATTGACGGTATTTCGGAATTCTTTTTACTACCGGTGACGGAAAATCAGACGCTAAAAATCGTATGACGGTGTTGTCATACCTGAACATATCTAATATTGAATTTTCAATACACTATAGTTTACAATGTAATCCTAATGGCATAGTTTATACACTTACGGTTGTTTTTGTAAATTTGTATATTTTATGTCATTGTCAGAAAATTGTTGAGATTTTTTACAGCGTGATTGCGTGAAATTCCAAAAAAAATGGCGTGATAGCGTGAAATCGAGTTCTGGCGTGATCGTGAAATTAAGCAAATTTAGGCGTGATGGCGTGAAATTTAACTGTTCAGCGTGATCGTGAAATCTAATGTCTTAGATCTTAGGACCTCCTTAGATGCTTTATTGCTCAACCCTTCCATATTTTTACTTTATTTGTCCAGTCCTTCTATTAATTTGTTATGGGCAAGAGGCTTTAATGATTTAAAACATTTCATAGCTATGTTGCTTCAAATCTTTAAATCTTTCTCTTACCACAACTATGCGGTGTTTTATTTTATATGATAGACTTTTTGAACCGGTCTTATATTTATTGGCGGAGAACTGCTTTTTTTTTTAATTAGAGGCCATTTTAGCCAATTCAGAGGTTCTTTACCCGTCAGCCCCAACCATGGTTGGGGCCTCCTTAGACACTAAATTCCATATGAAAAGTCCATTTTGAAGAACTTTGATAACATTGTTTACCATCGATTTTCAAAAACCTGATGTTGCAATTTAAATATCAAGGCAATTCCAAAAACCTTCAGTAAATAAGGTCTTAGGTTGAGTTTTATCATCAATAGCATAAAAAACACTGTCTCTCTTGTGCCCTAGCCAGTTGGTACCAAAATCTCAATGAGATGAAAAACCTACTAAGTTGGGTCAAATGGCATTGTTCTTTTCCAATGGGTCAAAAAAAGATTTTTAACTGGGGTAGGCTCCCCTCAACAATCAAAACAAACAAATTTCTGTTCCAGGTCTAAAAGGATAATCATAGAGAACAATAAACAAATTTACCTTTCAATAAAAATTTAGGTGATAACATCTTCTGTGAAATCATTTCGAAAAAGCGAGACACCTCCATTTACAAGAAAACACACAAAAAATAATACACAATAATAAATATGAGAAATATTACTAAAGAAACTGCGTTGCTACCGCCAATATGTTTCAAAACACAAAATGATTGATTTTTGTGACAATCACAGAAAAAAGATTATCAAACGAAAAGATTAAATATTTACGTGCCATCGTGTTTCATGTTAAATCACCATTCAAGCAGGATTTCAAATTTTTTTTGTTGTTCTCTGCAGTTTTCAGCAAATTATCTCTATTCAAGCAATTTTCGTTCTACAAATTATTTCTCCCCCTCTACTAGTAAAAAGTTCACATACACACATTATAACAAACCATAAAATATATTACTTATTGTGTTACTATGGTTACTTTAAAATTGTTGTAAGAAATTTTTATAAGCATTTTTATTATTTTTTAAATCTGAATTTTTGTCATGTAATCCTACTTTTGGAGAAAATTGTACGGGGATATCGATCTTGAGGCCGATACCTCTATGCTGACGTAAGCAGAATTTTAAAGAAAAAAATAATCATCCAAGTAAAATCTTTATATAGACATACCATAAGAAAATCTGATATTATATATGTGTCTTTGCCAGGTCTTGCTCCACATTTTTCTATATATATTGATTACAAAACATTATCTTTTTTGTGGTAAATTTTATGCTTATTCAGTTTTTTAACCATAAATTTAAAATCTTGCCTATTCAGCTTTTGGCTACAAATTTAAAATCTACGATGAGGAACACTTTACAATTCAATTTGTTAAAAGTTACAAAACGTAAATATTTTGGTAAAAAAAATACCTTATCAGATTTGAATGTCTTACCTAATTATAAAGGCTTACTTTTTTTTATTTCTAAATAAATTTATAAGAACTTGATAGAAAAAGCGCCTGTATGCCGGTATATTTTTATAGAGGTAGTATTCTAGAAAAAAATAATTCTAAAAAAGAAATTCTGAGAGTCCACCTGCCAGACCATTGAAACGTGTATTCAATAATAAGCATCAGTACTGATTAACACTGTTCAATCAGCCTTAATTATTATTCTTAAAGATACACACTTATTTCGGCCGAGGCTCGGATGTTCTTAACTTTGATCCACATTTTCTCAAATTCCCACTCTGGAATAATGCCTAAAATGCTTCCCTTGGTCTAAGCTTTAATTAGCATTAGGAAAATATTCATGCTCAAATTGTGAGTTTTTCGTAGTTTTTGGTAAAATTTACCACCAAATCTCAGGCTCGATGCTCTTATAAAACTGTTCTTACTGTATGTAAAATAAAAGTGTAGAGATCTTTCAAAAAACGATGACTCACCTGTAAAAAAAGGATGTAGCTATCAGATATTCTTATAAAAAAAACCCTCAGCAAGATCTATTGCAAATCACTTTTTATAAAAGTTGTGTTAAAACGATATATATTATTACAGCTAGCTGAATATTGTAATTTAAAAAAGAATCTTTATGGTAGTACAGCAGTGGTAGAGGTACAAATCAATTTGGATGGTTTTAATTTTAGTTGGTTAAAATGAAAAGAAATTAACAAATCAAAAGCATGGAAATTGTAAGTTAAGTCTTTCGTATATGGCGTTCTAAATTTAAATTTTAAGTTCGGATTCGATCAAAACGTTTTGGTTTATATCGACTTATTTTGTAAATTGCCTGTCGTATCAAAGATTTGTTAACGCTACTATTATAAACCACAGACCTTTTCGAAATTAAAGATTTGTTATCAATAAACCGTTACCAAATATTTGCTCCGTTCATTTACTGTGTAACAAAAAAAACCGACAAAGTTGAGGAAGAAAAACCACTGATATAAATTCTGTAGTCAAATTTCAGCGAGTCTAATCTGTTTCCAAAATACGATGACTTTACAAACAACATTTTGATAACATAAACAATTCACTATCGTTTTACAACATTATATTATAGTACACACGTATAGCTCAAATTTCGCTAAACCAAGTGTGTTATGATTTGCATTTTTCACTATTTCTGAATACACCCTTGTCTCTGTGCCCCACAGTGGGTACCAAAGGCTTAATGGGATGAAAGTCAAATCTTTTAAGCCCACTGGAGTCGGGTCAAAGAGTAATGTTTTTTTCAGGAGGGGTTACAAAAATACATTATTCCTTCATCGTAATTTTCAGTGATGTGGCTCTTTACATTTTCATTGTTTTTCCACTGGGCTAAAAGAGAGAACATGTGATCTGGTTTTCCACTGGGTTAAGAGGGAACATGTGATCTGGTTTTCCAATGGGTTAAGAGAGAACATGTGATCTGGTTTTCCACTGGGTTAAGAGAGAACATGTGATCTGGTTTTCCACTGGGTTAAGAGAGCAATTTTCTTAACAGGGGTGTTTGCCACACTCACACAATACACGAGGTTAACAAGTCAGTGTTGTCTTACTGGTGCAAATTTCCCGAAAGCTTTGTTAACTGACTACTTTGTTATTCTTGCTATACTGATTCCGAAAATAGCATTTTGAAGTCGAAACATCGTTTGTTGTAAAAGAATAAAATGTGGTTTATGGAGGATGAGTTATGGATTCATAACTTTATTGAGTTTTAACAAGGTGACCTGACTAAAAACTTTCATTCCAAATTATTGATAAACTGTTTAGAACACGATGAAAAAAACATAAAACCATAAAACTCACCAGCAGCAGGAAAACAAACAAGCGAAAAAGATTTTCGCCAATATGAGACACGTATTTATTACATGTCAAATGAGAAAAAAAGACAGTTTAGACGACTGATCGAAAATTTGTGAACTTTCTTGCATCGCTAGACGTATTCAAAGTAGATTAATTAATCGCTATTCCTGTTCTCGTTAGGTAATAACAGTAGGATGAGATAATTAACTTGTTGTCCTGGAAACCACACGGTTTAATAAAGAAAAGTAAGCAATACTGCGCAATTTCTTTTATTAGAAAAGTAATTTCTCATTTTTATTTATTTGGAATTACATACACAGCCGCTGGTAGAAATGGTGTTTTTTTAATTAAAAAAAAAATGAATTTCTTTATGTAGGAGATCTTTTCCCTTTCCTTCTAGTCTCTGACAGGGTCCAAAAATCAAGCAAATTTTCCAAAAACTTTTCAAAAATTAGTATCTTACAGGGGTCCAATTTTAAAAATTCCGAGCGGCACGTCCCCGTCAGTCGTCAGGGTCAGTCCCCCCAGGATGGTTGTATCCGAAGTGTATCAACATCGCCTCCAACAGTAGTAACAAATATTTTTTATAGGATCAAGGGTCAAATAGTTCATGCAGTTATCATGCATTGTATGATGAAGAACTTGAAGTAAAACCTAATGCAGCGAATCGATTTCCTATAAAAAGCAACCTTGAATTTTGCCGGTTTTAGTTTTGTGGCTTTAGCTTTATGATCAGCCAATTATTTCAAACAGGCAACAACTAATAAAAGATTTGTAGGGTTAAGTGAAAATATGCCGAGTCAGCAAAAGTGCAAAAGAACGTCGATTGGCTGGCAAAACAAATTTAACGAATTGTTTTGGCCAAAGCTTTTTGCTAATTTTCTGGCCATCGCCTTTGCGATTATAAAAAGAAGACATTACATTGCTAACTCTAAACAATCAACTGACGTAACGCTCGGCAAACTGCAGGGTCGGTTACAGGAGAGTAATTAGTTTCCATATAAGGTGATATCATAATTAGAGCACTCTCCTCCATATGTTATAGCCAATACGCACAGTAGAGAAAGCTTTTAAAAATAGAATCAAGCGATTATATATACCTGAATGACTAAGAATAAAAAAACAATTGATCGATTTGTACTCAAAAAAGGTCATCAATATAATAAAGCTTCAATGTTCGATATCTAAGCAAATGATAAAAGTGAAGAGAAACCAACAAAAAATAATATAAACAAACCAACCCTTTAGGAAGTTTGACAGATAACCAATAATCGTCAATGTATAAACAACCTAGTCATTATCTCCTCAAAAATATACATTTCTTCCTCATCGAAACGAACAAGAAAACTTTTCTCTTTCAAAGAACTTTTTGGGCGTTGTTATATATATATATATTCAAGAAGTTCACAATTTCTAACACGAAAGAGAACATACAAGTAACAAAAAACAAGAGAAAGAACTCCCAGTAATATAAGCGAGACAAAATTATGCGATATAATAAGTCTGTATTAGATCCATAGTACGTAGAGACAGAGAGTCGTATATAAGATTAAAAAAATATTGAATCCTTACTATGATTCTTCTTCTATATCTCTTTTGGATTCATCATAAATAATTCAAGTACTATCATATAACGTTTCGTGAAGAAAATTGATAAAAAAGGTTTCAATCACAGTAGCGAGCAATTGTATAATATTTCCGATGTTTGTAGTACTGACTGTAAATGGTCCGACGGGGGTGTGCCGCTGGGTTTTGAAAAATGCACCCTACGTAGGATTTGTTTTGGCGATTTTCAGCCATAAATCGTGAAAAAGTGTTCTAAATCGAATTCTAAATCTTTCTGAAAATTTCCATATTTTTCTCAAATTTTCAAAAAGGGACCCTACTAGGGAGCGATTTTCCATTTTTGTGTACCCTGACCAGCGGAGCATTCCCGTACCCTTTTTTTCTTAAGTACCCTTGTAAATAAGACGGAACAAATCAGAACAACAGACCATTGTTCAGGCTACAAACGGCAGGGATCGAAATAACGACAAATAATAACAAAAATCCGACCAGAATTAAAAATATAACCGACACGAAACTTTTCAGATTTTTTGAAAATAACTGACCAACATATTGACAGTACGGCACTTTACCTAAATATAGGAACGTCCCTAAATATAGCGACGTCTTTAAATATAGCGACGTTTTCCCTGCAAAGGCAACTAAAAGCCATTCTACATCACGTATTTCACTGAGCAACATAAATGTCAATGGCATGCATATCACAACCACTGATCTTGCGTAGCGAAATAAGTATGATGAAGAAGGGGCTTTAGTTTAGTATTCTCATCCCTCAGACAGACCGAGACACTGAATACGAGGTGATTCACTAAAATAACTGGCCCAGGTATTTCGACGATTGTTGCAAACAACGTCGCGATATTTTTTACCAAATTATTACAATGTTTTCTGCTACATAATAACCAATGAATATCAACATTATTTTTCTTACAGAACGCCATAAACTAACTATGTAGGTAAAAAAGAGGAGCTGACCATCTTATTAGGATTGGATTACGCGTTTTTTTCATTAGAACATAGTTTATAAGAACATCGAGCCTATCAGATTTTGTGGTAAATTTTGCCTAAAACTATGAAGAACTCAAAATTTGAGCATGGGAATTTTCATAATGAAAGCTTAGACCAAGCGAAGAATTTTAGGCATTATATTTAAGGGTGGGCTAGGTGGGAAATTTGTAGATGAAAGTTAAGAACATCCGAGCCTCAACCAAAATTTTGATAATTCTCATAAAAAACGTGTACCTTGAAGTAAACTTTAACAAAGGGCTTCAAACAAAGTCAATAGAGGTTGAAATTAAAATCAAGTTAAAAATAACACACCAGTTATATATCATTCATGTCTAAAAGATCATCATAATCTTAAGAATTTAAAAGAATTGAGCCGTTTGATTCTTATAAAAGCAGACTTCTTGTCAGAAAAAGACATTTAAAAAGCATAAAAGGCTTGAAATTGAAAGACAAGCGCTTATCACTCGGAAAAGTCGAGTTAAGCAATTTATGACGTCACAAACAACATTATGGCGTCATCGTAAAATTCGGAAAATTAAGGTTTAACTCGAACTAGTCTACGTTAAAAGTACTACTACTACTTTAAGTAGATTAAATTATGAAATCCAATTTTTATTCACCAACGTTTTTTGAGAATCAATTATTAACAATCTATTAGTTTTACATCGTTGTACACACTTTATATATATTTCTTAGAAATAGCTTTTCAAATTGATTTATTCATCATTTTTATCGCAACGAAAATGTTATTTGATCCAAATCTTGAAAGGCGAGGCAAGGTAAGGTATACTTCGAAAGTAGAAAGATACGAAAACAAAAAAAAGCAAAGAATCGAAGAAAAAATTAAAATTTGAAAATAGATTTGAAATTGTGTTAGAATTAAGAAGTTAGAGTAAGTGTAAGTGGAAAATGGATTTATTAAAATGAAATGAAAAGCTACAGGAAATTATAGTGTTTTTCTTGTCAAAATCTTCTATAATAAATAATCTTTATGTTAACTGACAGAAAAGACGTATTCTAAGAGTGTGCATCATTTCAAGATTGTAAAAAACAAGCCTCGGATAAAAACAGATTCATGATGCCAACTATTATACTCTAACCTTATATTGAACAAAACTTTATTGCATTATATCTTACTTACTTCCTACCAATAGTTTAACTTCATTTTGAAGAGGAACACTATATTCTTCAACAGTTTTCTATTCTGATGGCATGCAACGCGATGCAGTATTATTCTATCCACTTGTAAGTATACTGTGAATTTTGTTTTATAGAAATTGTTTGAGATAACAGTTGAAAAAGTATTGAAAAACTTTCAGTCGATACAGCTATCAGACCTTTGTCATGACTTTGAATACAAAGAGTTCACCACAGAAACAAAAACCATATAATTCATCTTCCAATTTGAGACCACGTCGTTCTTTCATCGCAAAAGTCTCTAAAAATCGCTTAAATAAAAGAGACCAGTTTCTGTCACGATGCTTCGTTCTCCAAACACTTTTAAGAGACTTTACTATGAAACACTTGAGTGGTCTCAAAATGACATGCTCTCAACCTTGAACCATAGTTTACCTTGTTTTATTATCACAACTGTGTCAAAGCGTAAAAGAATACGATTTGTTAAATGTCACCTTCATCAAAGCATCAAACTATTTTTATAAAACAAAATTCTCCCAGAGCGCAGAGGGATATTTTTGTAATTAGTAATTTTGACACCTTTTAGTAATTACTCAGGACAAAAACAGCTAAAATAGCTGCTCTTTTTTATTAAGAACATTTTAAAAGGGGCTAGATAAATAAAAAAAGTTAAGAACATCTGAAGAACATCACGACCCTGCCGATGCCGCGCCTACAGTTGGGTGACGAAATTAAGAATTTTTGCTGCATGATGTCGGGTGCTCGGCTTGGGTATGTAACAGTACCCGAAGTTGTCGGGTGCTCAAATTGCGTGGCGGAAAAACACCCTACACTTTAAAGGCGTTCTCGGGTACCGTTTGTCGGGTGTTTCTGAAAATTTAGCACCCGATAATCAATTTGGGGTTCTGTCACCCGACTGTCGGGGGTATAGGCAGGGTCTTTCCTCGGTTCGGGTCACGTGTTCTAACAGACGGTGGCACTTACCAGTATAACACTTTTCATCTGGGTGAACTTTTTTCTTCCAGCATAACATAAGCATACCAACCATCAATAAAATAATGCTATAATTTTAATCTTTTCTCTTTTATTGTATTAAAATGATGCTATCTCAAACATCATTTTTGAATTTTATTCTTTACATCTTGATCCTGAAAAAATTAAGAAAAATAATTAAAAGGAGAGTGGTGGAGCGTTGGCCAAAGTGGTAGGGCACTTAGTCTAGTATGCTAGACGACTAAATTTAAGAAAAGTTGGGGTATGGTAAAGGAAACAGAAGGACATCAGTATAGTATATACAAACTAATATTATCCCGTAACAATTGTCGTATTATCATATAACGCCTATATTACTGTATTACACGCATTATAAACGACTCCAGTCTATAGGGCACTGATTTCCATATCTGACAAAACGGAAGGTTGTCGAGCCCCTCTCGAATCGACCACCGTAGCGAGGTCACCTCTCACTAATTACCCCAGGTGACGGTCCGAATCAAATAATAAACAATCCTTAAGAATGGAAGTGTAATCAGACCCTAAACATAAAATGGCTTAAAAAAAGAGAGTTTCGTTTAAAAACTTCTAATACTTTACCACTGGTAATACCAATGATATGAAGCTCTAAACTTTGTAGCACTTTCTGTGAAACAATTTTTGTTTTTTCTTGAAAAGTAGACTTCTTCTTTTAATTAATTTAAAATTATTTCCATGATAGACTGCGCTGAAGGATTACTTTAAGATCGTTATTTCAAAACGTCAAAAATGTATACATTCTAACTTCAAATAATGAATCTTCTTTTTCGATAGTGCTCAGTACTTTAAAAAATAGAGCAGTATAATATACTAGAAACAGAAAAAAACTACAGTTTTTAACGATCTTATAGTTTTATGACTTTATTATTAAGTCAACCATTAGCCTTACTTCTAAACCTTTAGTTAAAGTTCTATCTTATATAAAATTGGAATCAATGATATCTATTTATTTATGTCCTGTCTTTGATAAAAAATGAGGCAGGTTTTTCTGTTTTGCTGTTTGTTATAAATAAATTTTAATATTTTAAAATTTTCTATCTTCGTAAAACAGGAAAAACAAAGATTTCCAAAAGCTATAAGTAAATACAAATTTAGCCTCACTTATTCCAAGGAGACCATTATTATTTTCTCAGAGAGAAAAATTATAATATTATACGGATAGTAGCAGGGCATTTTCTTTAACGGGAAACTATAACTTTCCCATTTCACCACTTAATTCTTTTTACCCTTAAATAGATTCCAATTTTATTCGGTTTTCCAAAATATTTCATTTTACAAATAATCATTACAGAAATTGACTACATCTACTTGAAAGTCTTCTATATCGATTTTTGAGAGCTTTCAAATTGTAATAATATGACCCCATTTTCTTAAATTAAAATTTCCGAAACCCCGGAAAGAAAAGTGTCCGAAAGAAAATTAGAACCTGTATGATTTCAATTCCTCTATCCATCAGCCTTCCAAAAATGTATAACAAGTGCGATTTGACCAAAGTTACAAAAGGTCTATAAAATTCAAACTTTGATGTAGTAACATTTTACACTAAATTCAATGAGATACTATCAAGCATTGAATTGAATTTTTCAATAAAGTTTTTGTTAATATACTTTGATGTGTCAGGAGGACGATATGTAGAACAAACTAAGAGTGATTTTGATTTAGG